>JAREIK010013181.1:0-38399 GCA_029783825.1 Sapria himalayana
TTATCAGTTATTTGTTTGTAAATATAGTATGGTATGCTCCATGTGCAGGTGTAACAATGTTCTCTATCTGCGTGGAGTAACAAAGAAAAAAGAATTAGAAATGCTGACCATGCTTGAGATCCATATATATTTTTTTATGTCCTAGATTATTTTCTTTTGTTGTCTTTGATGGTATGTGTATTTGCATTAAAGTACAAGTGTGTGTATCATATAAGACTATTGATTATATATAAATACATATAATACTTCAGTATATTCATACAAATATACTTGGTATAAATGTATGTATATACTAAGTATATATCTATGTATATACTGAGTATATAAGTAGGTATATACTATGTATATATGTTCGTACATACTGAGTATATTTGCACGTATATAATCAGTGTATACATACATATATACAATAGTATATACGTACGTTTATACTAGGTATATAAGTACTTTTATACTATAGTATATACGTATGTATATACTCGTATATATGTACTTTTTTACTGTAGTATATACATATGTATATACGCAGTATATATGTACTTTTATACTGTAGTATTTACGTGTGTATATACTGAGTATATACATATGTGGGTACATATATTTATTTGTAGACATGTATATATTGTCATACACACACACACACCCACCCATTTACACACAGACATAGTTTTTAACATATAATTGCTCGGGCTGGTCTGGTCATCATCGTGCATTACTTACTGATGCAGGTAATAATTGCCATAGATCTTAGTCTTTCCCTAAAGCCGTGGGATGAAGATATTTCTGGTCTAGGCTAGCCAGGTAGATAGAGGTTGGTGTTAAAAATCTTAGTAATTGTGTTAATTTGCAAATATCACATGGTACATAGCGAACGTATGAGTAAATAAGTTTTTTTGCTCTAGGTTTGCAATGATTGGTTCTAATATTATTAGGTCTTAGGATGATGATTATGATGATGATGATGCTCGTGTAGTGTCATGTATTTCTGGTCCAGGAGGAATATCAAGTCCTATTTTGGGAGAAGTATCTCACCGCCTCGTCAAAAACTCACTCAACCTCAAAACAAGTGGTTGGCAGGGAAGTTCATCTGTCGAGCATCATCACACGCTTGACTTTTATTATCAGTGATAGCAGTGGTGGCAATGGCGGTGGCGGTGGCGGAGCGGCATCGATAGTAGTAGCAGCGGTAGCGGTGGCAGCAGCGATAGCGGTGGCAACGGCAGCGACAGTGACGATATGGCAGGAGTGGCAGCGACAGCAGTAGCAACAACACAACAAATGCGATATATTAGTATATATAATCCTATAGTATTGTATGTACATATATATAGTATATATGTGCTTAGTATATATGTACACATAATACTGCAGTTTATATATGTACGAGTGAAATGCTAGTATATATGTACATATATACTATAGTATTATATATTTATCAAAACATAATTTTTATTTATTTATTTTGATTTGATTTAGTGGTTTACATTTCTTACATATATGGTACCACATTATTCACCATACGAAGCTTGTATAAGTGAAAGGATTTTTCATTAGACATGATTCACCGTGACTCGGACAGCTTTGTCCCAGCTGAAAGATGATGATCAGAGGAGTAGAGGGAAATAAAACAACATCAATGTATGGATAGATTATACTTTATGCACTGTCAGTAGATACATTGCTGAATAAAATGTAATAAAATTTTGTTATTTTTTTGTTTTAATAATGTAAAATATTGTATTTGAATAAGTTATTGAATAATTTTATTTTTTGTTAATTATAAATTATCATTTTTAGTTTTTGTTTTTATTTAATTTAATATAAAATTATAAAATTATTAATTAAAATTTTTATAAAAAATTAAATTTTGAAAATAATTTTGAAAATAAAATAGCTTGGGATTTTTCCCTTGCTAATTTAGCAAGAAAATTTTTCCTAGTTGATTTAGCTAGTGATATCTTTATTTTAGCAAGAGATTTTTTTCGTCGCTAAATTAATTTTGCTAGTAATGATTTCCAATGCTAATTTTTAGGGACGAGTACTTTAGATTGGGATAGCATCAGTCATTATATCCGTTTAGCGATGGAAACTATCATTTAGCTTGCTAATTTAGATTGGGAAAATATCTTTTTTAGCTAGGGATTTTTCGTCACTAAATTATTAGCAAGAGACACTTTCCCTCGCTATATCTCATTTAATGATGGAAAAAGGGCCATTTAGCTAGGGAATTGTCCATAGCTATATGAGATTTTTCTTAGTGTATAGATAGAGAAATAGATAGATAGATAGACAAATGGACAGATAAATACATAGAAAGATAGATAAACAATAGAAAAAAAATAGATATACGCATAAATAATAAATAGATAGAAGATATATATATATATATATTAATTATAGAAAGATATAAATAGATAGATAATAATATATATATATATATATATATATATATATATATATATATATATATATTGATTGATTGATTGACTTAAATATAAATAGACATATAGATATACAGATAAATATAGATAGAGATATATATATAATATAGATATATCGACAGATAAATAGATAGATTGATAGACAGATTGATAGATAAATTGAAAGATAGATAGATAGATTGATTGATTTTGTTGGTTAGATTGATAAATATATTGATAAATAGATAGATAGTTTGATAGACATATTTATATATAGATTGATAGACTGATTAATAGACATATTTATAGACTTATTGATAGACAGATTGATAGACAATTAGATATAAAATTGATAGAGATATTAATAGATAGTGTGATAGATTTTTAGATAGATAAACAAAATAATAGATTGATAAATGGATAGATAGATTAGCAGATAGATCGACAGATAGATAGGTATATTGATAAACAGATAGTTCGATATATATTTAGACAAATAGATAGATAGATAGATAAATAGAAAGATAGATAAAAATATCGATAGTTAGATAGATAGTTTGAAAGGCAGATAGATGGATAGTTTAATAGACAAATAGATATACAGATTCATAGATATATTATTAGATAGATTCATAGAGAAACTGATAAATAAATGGATAGATAGAAAGATAGTTGTATCGATATATTGATAGATTAACACACATATAGATAGATACATAGATAGACAAAAAGTAAGATAGATAGATAAATAGATAGAGAGGTCGATTGAATGATAGATAGATAGATAGATAATAAAATAGATAGATAGATAGACAAACTATTAGACAGACTCATAACCTTATAGACATAATGATAAATAGTTTTTAGATAGATAGATAGATAGAATAAAAAACAAATAGACACATAGACACGAAGTTAGTTAGATAGATAGATAGATAGATAGATAGTTTGATAGACATTTATATTAGATTGGTAGACTGATTAACATACATATTGATAGACTTATTGATAGACAGATTGATAGACATTTAGATAGACAAATTGATAGAGATATTAATTGATAGTGTTATAGATTGATAGATAGATAAACAAAATAATAGATTGATAGATATATGGATCGATAGATTGACAGATAGATCGACAAATAGATTGGTAGATAGATAACACATAGTTTGATAAATTATTAGACAAATAGATAGATATAGCGATAGATAGGAAGATATTAAACATATAGATATATAGATATATAGTTAGAAAGATAGATAGATAGATAGTTTGATAGATAAATAGATAGAAAGATTAATAGATATATTATTAGATAGATTCATAGACAAACTGATAAATAGATGGATAGATAGAAAGATAGTTGTATTGATATATTGATAGATAAACATACATATAGATAGATACATAGACAGACAAAAAGTAATATATTTAGATAGATACATAGGTTGATTGAATGATAGATAGATAGATAGATAGTAAAATAGATAGAAAGATAGACATATAGACTATTAAATAGAAAATAGAATTATAGATAGATTGATAAATAATTTTTAGATAGACAAATAAACAGACAAACAAAATAAAAAAAAAAACAAAGACATGTAGTTTGATAGATGGATAGATAGACAGATAGTTTGATTGACAAATTATAGATAGATTAATAGATATATAGATAGATAGAAATATTGTTAGACAGATAGATTGACAGATATATAGATAGACAAATAGATAGAAAGATAGATTGATTGATGGATAAATAGATAGAAAGATATATAAACAAATAGATGGATAGATAGATAGATAGACAGATAGATAGAAAAATAGATAGATAGATATATAGATAGATTGATACATAAAATGATACATAGATTGATAGGCATATTGATAAATAGATTGATAGATTGATTTATAGATAGATTAATAGATAGAATGATACAGAGATTGATACACAGATAGATAGTTATATAGATACCTAGATAGATAGATTGACAGATATATAGATAGATTGATAGATAGACACATAAAAAGATAAAAAGATAGGTAGATAAATAGATAGACATATAGATAAAAAAATAGATAGACAGACATACAAATTATTAGACAAATAGATAGATATATAGATAGGTAGATAAACAGATAAATAGATAGATAGATAGACAGATAGATATATACACAGATAGATAGATACTTAGATAGATAGATATATATAGAAAGATAGATAGGTAGATAGAAAAGAATAAATAGACATATAGATAATTATAAAACTAGACATATTGATTGATTTATTAATAAAAATATAGATAGATAGATAGATAACAGATAGAAATATAAATAAATAGATAAAATGATTGATAGAAAAAAAGAAAGATGATAGATAGACAAATATTCATATAATTAGATAAACAGATAGACAAATAGATATATTGAGAGATAAATAGATATAAAAAAAAAAAAAAAAATAGATAAATAGAAAAAGAGAATACATAATAGATAGTTTAACAAAAGGACAAATAGATAAAGAGAAAGAAAGAGAGATAGATTGACAGATAGATAAACATATAGATAGATACATAGATTGTAGATAGATGATAGACAAATTGGATAATAAGATATAGACTGATAAATAGTTAGATTAATAGATAAATTAATAGATAAAAAGATACATAGATTAATAGACAATGCATATAGAGATTGATAGATAGATTGATAAATAGATTGATAGACAGGTTGAAAGAAAGATAGATATACAAATTGATAGACTATTAGATACACAGATTGATAGATAGATTGAAAGATTGATTGAGAGATCGATATAAAGATAAACAATTATTAGACTAATAGATAGACAAATATAAAGACAGATAGACAACAGATAGATATATAGATAGATAGATCAATAGATTATTAGACAAAAAGATAGACACATAGATAGATATATAAATAAATAGATAGATAGATAGATAGATAGATAGATGCATAAAGAGATAGATAGATAGACAGACAGATGTGTGGTGTGTGTGTGTGTGTATAGATATATAAATCAAAATTTAATTGATAGACATACAGGTAGACATATAAATAGATAGATGGATAGACAGCACATAGATAGACAGACAGATAGATGGAAAGATAGATAGACTAAATACAGACTATTACACAATTTAATAGATAGATTGATAGATAGATTCAAAGATAGATTCAAAGATAGATAGATTGATAGATTTATAGACTGATATATAGACAGATTGATAGACTAATAGATAGGTTGATTAATAGATAATTGATAGACTTAATAAAAGATATATATATAATAATTATATAATATATAGATTATACATAGATATATAGATAGACAGATAGATAGACAGATAGATAGATAGAAAAATAGATTGTCTAATTTTTAGACAATAGATAGATAGAAAATATATAGACATATTGATTGTTAGATAGATAGATAGATACATAGAAAGAAAAATTGATAGATTGACATATAGAATATATATAGATAGATAGGCTACAGACATATATATAGATAGATAGATAAATAATAGATATACAATAGATAAAGATATAGATAGAAAGATTATAGGTAGGAATAAAGATATATATATATATATATATATACAAATAGATAGACTTATATATAGATAGATAGATAAAAATATATAGACAAACGGATAGATTGACAAATGTATAGATAAAAAAATAGATTACAGTTAGATAGATTGATAGATAGTAGATAGATATACAAGTAGAAAGTCAAATAGATAGATATATAGTTAGACAAATAGATAGATGAATAGATAGATAGATAGATAGATAGATAGAAAAATAGATAGCCAAGTAGATAGGTAGAGAAAAAGAAAGACAAATTTATAGATAGATAGGCAAACAGATGGATATATACACATATATACATAGATAGTTTAATAGTTAGATTGATATACAAATTGATAGACATAATGATTGATAGATTGAAAGATAGATTGATAGTTTTATAGATAGATTGAAAGATAGATTGATAAATTGATGGATAGATAATAGATAGATAGATAATTAGATAGATATTAGAGATAATAGATAGATACAAATAGATAGGTAGATAGATAGAAAATTATATAGACATATAGATATATAAATATATAGATTGATTAGTAGAGAAATAGACAGATAGATAAATAGATAGAAAGATAGATAGATGATTGATAGTTAAATAGAAAGATATAAAGATAGATAGATAGAATGAAAGCCATAGAGAAAGATATATAGATACATAGATAGATAGATAGACAGATAGACAGAAATATAGATGATAGATAGATAATTAGATATATAGATTAGTAGATAGACAGTCAGATAGACAAACAGTCAGACAGATAGATAGATAGATAGACTAGATAGATAAAAAAAATAGATAGATAGATAGATAAACAAATAGATAGATAGATAGATAGATAAATAGATAGATAGACACATATAGACAAATTGATATATATATATATATAGGTAGGTAGCCAGGTAGGCAGATAGTCAGGCAAGTAGATAGATCAAGAGACAATCAAATAGATAGACAAACACATATTTATATAGACTGATATACAAACAAACAAATATAAAGACAGATAGAGTGATATAAGTAAGACAAATAAACATATAAATAGATTGTTTAATAAAAAAATTGATTGACAGATTAATAAACAAATAGATAAATAGATTGATATATAGATAGATTGATTGATTGCCAAAAAGAAAGATAGATTGATAGATATATTTATATACATAATGAAAGATATTTAGATAGATAGATTGATAGATAATTTGATAAAAAGATTGATAACAGATTGATAGATAGATTGGGAAGCAGTTTGATAGAAAGATTAATACATAGATGGATAGATAGATATAAGATAAATAGACATATAGATAGATCAACATATAGCTAGATAGATAGATATACAAATAGATAGACATAGAGATAGACAAATAGATAGATTATTAGACAAATAGATAGACAGATAGATATATAGATAGATAGTTATATAGACAGATAGAAAGATAGATAGATAGGTAGATAGGTAGGTAGAAAGATAGAATGATATATAGATAGACAGACATATAGATAGATAGATAGATAGATATATAGACAAATAGATAGAATGATATATAGATAGATAAATAGACAGCTAGATAGACAGATATATATACAAGTGGTAGACATATAGATATATAAATAGATAGATAGATAGATATACTGATAGACAAATAGATAGAATGATAGATAGATAGATAGAATATATATATATATATATATATATATATATATATATATATATATATATATGGATAGATAAGAATATAGATAGATAAATAGATAGAAAGATAGTTAGACAATTAGATAGATAGATAGACAATAGATTGATAGATAGATTGACAGATTGATAGAAGGATTGATAGATAGTTTGATAAATAGATTGAAAACAAATTGAAAGGAATATTGTTAGACAATTAGATAGAAAGATTGATAGATGGATAGATAGACAGACAAAAAAATAGATAGATATATATAGATATATCGATATATAGAGAGTTAGATAGATAGATATATAGATAGATAGATATCATATTATTTGATAGATACTTGTTGATAATATTTTGATAATTAAAAAAAATTTGAGTCTTTATGTTTTTTATATATTTATTGTTTAATTAATGTTTTGATAATGAAAAATTAAAATATTTTGTTATTTTTTAAAATTGCAAAAACACTCATCTTGTTGTCCAGAGAGCAAGACAACACTAACTAGCTTCTCCGCCTCTCTCTTTGACACATATACATCATATACTAATATTAGAGTAAGAAAGATTTTTTTCATCCATGATATTCTTATTGATTTTTGGTGTGCTTTCTATACTTTCTATTGTTCATCAATTATCTTAAAGCAGGATTGTGTGTTTTGATTCTGGTGTTTATTTTTTCTAAATTCATATCTTGCCCAGCTTATGTATATTCGCCCATTAGACTTGGTTTACAAATTTCACCAAAAGCTCCAAGGATGGTCATGGTAATGCTAGTGGTTGGACGGATACCCCATTAGATCTAGCCACAAGAGCAAAGAAAGGTGAGATATTTTTTAATTCACCATATGCAAGAACCACTAGTGGTTGGAATTGCATTGAATTGACCTCCAATTTGAATTGTGTTTCTAGCTATGGATGTGTATGATGATGAAGTATTCTACAGTTATATTGATGCATACAATGAAGCGACGATGCTTTCTTCGAACCAAAGAGAGGAACCATATGGTAGTAGAAGCTACAGGGTTGATGGACATATACAATGAAGCTAACGCGATCAAGATCATTGGTGCAAACATACATAGAGGAGAAGAAATATTCTAAGAAAGCCGCACGAGAGCATGGTGTTGCGGGGGGTGGTGGAGCAAAGTATCACTTTGATAAGCCTTGGGACTGAGAGAGAGAGAGTTCTGGCTGCAGGGAGGCATGGTGTGAACTTTGATGCGCAAGCCTGGCCCCATGGCTTTCTTCAAGTTTTCCTCTAACAAGTTTTTAGAGATAGTTTCTTAGATTTAAATAACATTCTCAATTCTTATTTATGTTGATCATGAAGTTTTGTGCCATCTGTCAAGTATAAATGGGATAATAATAATTTTTCGCAGTAATGAAATTAAAAGGCAAAAGATATAATATCAACAATATGTAATCACATAGCCAAAGATTGTTCATTTGTCAGATATATCATGCTATTGAAATAAGGGTCTTACTCTAACCTAATCCCACCCCGTGGGCCTCAGGTTTATATATGAGCCTCTGTATGACAAAGATATAATATATGATAGGTTTGTAGAGAAGCAAATTTGTTACTTTCTTATATGTAATTCTTCACACCAACACTACACTCTCTGTCTCTCTTTCTCCCTCTCTCATTCTTTCTGAGTCACACTCTCTCCCTCTCATTCTTTCAATGCCACTCTCTCTTTCTCTAGTAATTTTCCTTTGCTCTTTCTTTCTTGCTTGTTATCTTCTCTCTCTCTCTATCCCTTCCTCTCTCTCTCCCCTCTCTATCGCTCTCTCTCTCCCTCCCTCTCTCTCCCTCTCTAGTCCCTCTCTCTTCTCTCCTCTCCCCTTCTCTCCCTCTTTATCTCTCTCCTCTCCTCTCTATCTCTCTCTCGCTCTCTCTCCCTCCCCCCCCACTCTCCTCTACCCCTCTCTTCTCCCTCCCCCTCTCTCCTCTCTCCCTCTCTCCCTCTCTCCTCCCTCCCACGCTCTCTCCCTCTCACCTTCTCCCCCTCCTCCATCCCCTCTCTTTCCCTCTCTCTATCTTCTCCCCCTCTCTCCCCCTCTCCTCGTCCCCTCTCTCTCCCCTCCCGTCCCCCCCCTCTCGTCCTTCCTCGCCCCCACTCTCTCCCTCTCCCTCTCCCTCTCTCTCTCCCTCTCCCTCTCCCTCTCTCTCCTCTCTCTCCCTCTCCTCTCATCTCTCTCTCCCTTCCCCTCTCTCTCTCATCTCTCTCCCATCTCCCTCTCTCTCGCTTTTCCCTCTCTCCCTCTCTCTCCCGTCTCTCTCTCTCTCCTGCCCTCTCTCCTCCCTCTCTCCTCTCCCTCTCCTCTCTCTCTCTCTCTCCCTTTCTCTATCTCTCTCCCCTCTCTCACTTTCTCTCACTTTAATGATCTTCTTACTTTAAGTAATTTTTGGATTTTTATAAATTATAAAGTATATCAAATAATATGGTTTATGCCTTTAAATTTATTTCATATTATATTTATAAAAATAATATGAATTCTTAAAAATTTATAACCAATTATATATATATATATATGATATACTATTTTATAATATAATATTATTTTTTTTATTTATGAAATAATATTATAAATTATCCATATATTATAAATAATATGAAATGTTATAAATTTTGTATGGATATACATTTATATAATTTATTCATAGTTATATAAATAATATGCTTTTTAATAAATCAAATAATATGAAAATTTGATTATCAATTATTAGTTTTCATGGTTATTAGTATTATTATTATTTTTTCTTCATTTTTATAATCATTAGTAAATTTATTTATTTCAGAAATTCATTTCATTAATTTATAAATAATATTACAAAAAATAACCATTAAAATTCATAAACTATTAACTATAAATTTATTTATTTATGAAATAATTTCATTTATGGTTAAATAAATTTTTTTTTCATATATTAAATTTAAATAATAAATTTTTATAATTTTATTTTACTTTTTATTTTTGTCTCTTTTTTTTATATTTACAACCATTTTTTAAATTTTAGTTTCCTTGAAATATAAAAATGCTAGGGCTTTCAAGCACTAAAACTATATTTCGGATCTTTGCAAAGATAGGAGAAGAAAAACGAGAGCAATTTACAATTCCACCTCTTCTTATAACCAGGTAAAATTATCAATGTTCTTCTCCTTCAGAATACTAATTACATTTCTCTCTCTTTCTCTCAATTTTATTTTCTCTGGTGGAGTTTGGTTTATAAAGATTAATCAGTTTTAATGTTTTTTTTCATTTTCCCCCAAGTTTTCTTCTTCTTTCTTCTGTTTTCACATTACTTATATAATTTGACTCTCCACCATGAGTGAAACAATAATTCGGTAGTGTAAACTTTGTTCTTTTGATGATTAATTTTTTACGGTTTTATGTATTTCAAATAAAAAAATGAAGAGCAAGGTACTGTAATTTTTTATTAGTAAAAAATTAATAGAGGTATTGTAATTTTTAATATTAAATGAAATTCATCCTATTTTAATAGTAAAATAGGATGATAAAAAGAATAAAAAGACTAGTTGAAGAGTAAGGTTCTATAATTTTTAAATTCAAGTTCTATCATATCTTTGTCCTGTAAAAAAAAGTATGCTTATTATTTTTTGCTTCTATAATAAAAGAATAAAAACACAATGTTTATGGCTTTTGTTTTGATTGTCTCTGAAAATTTATGTCATCATTATTTTTTCTTCATGCACAATTTGATAGACGTAGCCCCCAAATAATATTATTAAAATAGGAATTTTCTTTGTTTCTATACATAGTTTTATTTAAAATTGATTGTGAATAATTATTTGATAATGATATTCTGGTCTATAATGCTTATCAACTGTAAAAAAAAATAGAAAACTAAAAAATTATAATAACTAAAAATTAAAATATATAGAATTCAAATAATAATTATATATTACTATTTTTAAATTAAAACAAATGAATCCAAAATTAAAACCAAATAAACTTGATATACCCAACTAATGGCAGTCTTAACTATAATATCCTTAAAAAGTCATGTAATTGGAAATTCAAAATTAAAGTAGTCCTATTTTTTATTAATAGTTTGCTTTTTTTAATAGATCCTTAACATATCTATTTTCATTAGTGATATAACTTTTAAGTGATTTAATTAAGTTGAATATTAAAAACTATTTATAAGTTAGCCGTCATGATAATTATAAATATATGATGCTGATTATAGCCACATTATATTGTGTACAAGTGTGCCAAAATCATTAAAATTAGAAATTTGACTTAGCTATTTATATTATAGTCAAAAGTTAAAATGTTTAACTAAAAGTGAAATCCATTAATAATTAAAATTTAATTATTATTAACTCTGTATGTGCATCCATATGAATCAATAGTCAATTGGTTATGAGTGTTTCATAAATAGTCAAATGATGATAATTTAAAATGATGATAGACTTAATATATTTTGTGTTAAGGTAAATTTTGGCAAAATGCCATCTAGAAATAATTAGAAATGAATTTCTTTTGAGTGTTACATAAAGATATTATTACTAGCAACTTAAAATGATATTTAAACTAGTTTTTAAAAAACTTACTTGAAACTTGCAAAGACACGCTTTCATATCTAATAATAGTAAATTAATAACTATTTTTGTGATATTATGGTAGAAGAAAAATTGAAGACTAATAAGTGTGAGTGTGTATAGATTGAATACACCAAACAAATACACACACTCACAAATAGACTAAGGTAAATCCTTCTAATTTTTAAGCCAAATTAATAACATTAGTGTTAATCATGTATGAAAACTACTTGAGTGAGAGTTAGCCCAATTAATTATCCAAGGTAAATTCTTATGATTTTTTTTAAATACACGCTCACACATAGATGATTAACACAATTGTTGTTAAAAGTAAGAGTGTATAGATTGAATGCAAGATTAGATTCTAATTATAATAGATGATTATCATTGCTTGTGTATTCACTACACTAATTTATTCTAGCACAATTAATTAAAAGAAAATCATATATTTTCTGGTGTATGATTCAAAAGAGTTTACAAATGATGGAAGTTTTGACTCTTTATTGTGCTTGTGTTAGAGATAATATTTTGGGTTAAGCCAAAATATTTATTATTTTAATTGGAAATTAAGTTAGGTAAAACTAATATCTCAGAGAGTATGGTTGCTCACATTGATTTAGTAGGCTAAGAATACTCAACCTAGATCTTTGTTGCTCATTTAATTGGCTATTAAATGAGCAATGATATTAGTGACTAGAATCATACATGTTGAAGAATGAGCTTGGAATTTTAGAATTCATAGATCTTTTGGTCAAAACAATGGATCATCATTTTGAGAATGTGGTAGGGTTGAACTACAACATGATGAACTTATCTGCCTCATCTTTTAATTCTTCATGTGAAGTAATTTAACTAAGTTTTTTTTGATTTGTGATTTTATAATGGTTAGTGTGAGCTCGATATCATGTTCCATTTGGAAAAGACACATTTTATGTTGGATTAGATGGTCATGAATGGTGCATCGTGGAGACGAATAAGTCTAATATCCTCATCCCAATCCAACTGATGGAGAAATCATCGTGATAATGTTTTAAATGTTTTATGAAAACTAATGTACTATTTCTTTTCATTTTCATGCATATAATGGATGAATTTCATGTGTTCATGGACTTACTATTTATGTGTCATTCAACATTAATTTATAATAAATGATACAAATAGAAAATAAATTATGATTGTTCTTGCTCTGAAATTTCATTACATTTTCCTTAGCAAATCTTCCATGGAATAAGTTTATATCTTTAATAATTCTCTTGTTTTTTTTAGCTTTTAACCTTAGGCTCTTTTATGGTTCAAACAACAAGTTGAACAATGACTCTTCTTAACCAACATTTCACTGTTTCTTTCTCTAAGAATAATTATTTTTTTTATTTTGTTAAAGTTCTAATGGTCAGGGTCTATGGCATCACGTTAGAAAGTAAAAATGAAATAACGTGACTTTATTAACCATGATTCGTGATTAAATATAACCCATGAGATTGGAGCACCCCGAACACTATGAGCAGCTCATTGACTGACCTATATACAAACTAGAGATATATCTCAACAAAAAAAACATAATCAAACATTTTATTTTTTTATCCTTGACAACTACTAGGTTAACGCACAATGCAAAAATGTCGTCTTTCTTCTTAATAAAAAATTGTAGATGCTAATTGTTGTTTTGACCATTTAAATATCTTTTATAGATGACTTTACTTTCAAGAATACATCACAAAAACTTAGTGCAATTCATTGGATATTGTCAAGAGGGAGGCAATATGCTTGTTTATGAGTTCGTGCACAATGGAACATTGAAGGAGCATATTTATGGTAACTAAAATCTTATATAAAATTCAATCGATATCAACTAAGGTAGTCATTAATGCATGTAACATTAATAGGCCAGTTCACAAATGGAGAAAGTATTAATTGGATCAAGCAGCTCGAGATTGTAGAAGATGCTACAAAAAGATGTTTTTTAAAGTTATTATCAGTGTTTGATTTATTTTGCAAGCATATGTTGTTAGAGAAATTATATTATTTGCCTTTTCAAGGATTGAGTTTCTTCATATGGTCCATGTTCGTGCAATTATTCAAAAGGATTTAAAAACAAGAAATACTCTTATTGATAAAGATATGATAGACATTGCAAATGTGCTGCTGCATTTCTTGCTGGTAACCCAAATATTCGTGATTTCAATTAACTATTAAAAGCCTATTTTTTTATGTAGCAGCTAGTAGTGACGATGACCGCTTATTTTTTTAATGTCACATCTAAAAGGAATAATAATCATAGAATGTTGATTTATTCTTATCCCATTGCAAATGTGATGAGTAAAAAATTGTAGAATGTTCATAAAATAAACAATTATTGCTTTTAAAAATTATTTTTGTTCCCATTAATTGTATTTTACTAATGATTTATTTTTTGATAATTAGTCTCACTTCCATGGTCATTATAAATCCGTGGAAAATTGAACCATCGTGGGAGACAAAAAAGCCGATTCAACTCCATCACAATCAAAACCTTTGATACTACTATTATCTTTCTTGAATAAATGGCAAAAAAACTATGCACTTTGTAAATGGAGGAAAGAAAAAAAATATTGTTAAGAATGTTCTAACTATTTTCCAGCATGTGGCATAGTGTTAGTGGGTGCATGGTCCAGCTAGTAACGATGCCATGAGATGTGGTGCCGTGGATGCACAACCATGGTGCATAACTACCTGGAAGTGCATAGTCTGTGCGTGGTGCAGTGAGCGTGCATGTGTTCTTCATGTATTGGACGTGCACTATGTGTATGTTTGATGCAGCCATGGTGTAGTGTGTGCAACATGTTTGATTTTCCATGTCGAATCAAGCAAGTAAAAACTATATAGTTGTTATGAATGTGGCCTCTTCTTTCGTGGGTCCATCACTATTTGACTACTACAGTAAATGTTAAAAGTTAAGTGTGTAATGAAAAATATAATATTTGATTTATTTATATCTAGCATAGTTTTTTATTTTCTATTTTATCACATGAACTTGTGGAGGAGGATGTGTTGTTGGATTGTTGTTGCTCTATGAAAACTCTTGATTGATGCTAATCTCGATTGTTTATGATGGAGAGAGAGAGAGAGGGAGATTAATTGCTCACTACATGTTTATGATGGAGAAGGAAGTGCTTGAGATACGAGTTGTAGATTAGGAAGAAGCGACGGGGCTAGAATCTAATACATGTAATGACCATGGTGCATGTGAAATCCCAAAAAAATGAAAAAATAAATAATATGATTTTGTTTCTAGAAAAAAATGGGTAAAATAGTAATTTTGCAATAAAAAATAAGCTGAAGATTTTACAACACTGATGATAAAATGGATTTCATTATTGAATTCAGTTTAGAAAATATAGCTACGGTGACAAATTTCATCAAATTTTGAGGAAGTAAGAATTTAATTTTTTTTATTTATTTAAAAAATTATTAGAATAAATAAATAAATTATAAAATAAAATAAAATAGAAACAGATGACCGCACCACAACATTATCACGTGGCTGCACCTTGCACGGTCATGTGTAAAAAAAATTAAAAAAAATTATAAAAATAATAATTTTTTTAATAAAATAAAATAAATGTCAGGAATCTACGCGACAAGATCTTTCTATTTAAAGTTTATAGACTTGGAATAGAATAGCCCAAGAACAAAAATTGCTCCGTGCGACAAGATCTTCAGTTTGATATCAAATTGATAAATTTTCCATGAAATTTTATAGAAAGTAGTGGTTTTCTCCTATAAGAATTTCTTTCTATTTAAAGGCCATAAATGATCATGTTTTATATTTCGATTTGAATTATTAAAAATATCATTGAAAATGGTAAATTGATGAAAAGTTTCTGTATTTCGTTTAGTAAAATTTAGTGTAGGTGAATTGAGTTTGGATTGTTATAGTTGTGCCTGAAATATGATTTAATTATAAATGATATAATTACATTTCATATGCATAGAAACATTCCATATAAATGAGTGGGTGCATTATATATATATATATATATATGTGTATGTATGTATGTATATGGATTGCATTTCATATACTGAGTTACACGGTATTTTTCTGGAGCATGACTAATATAAATTTGCAAACTCAAATTGAGACAACGTCTAAGTTGAGTTACTTGGTGGGTTTTTGAAAATATCCAAGAAAAAAAATACTTTGTCAGAAAATGTCCAATATGTTTTTCAGATGTAGTCCATATTTTTTGGAATAATTTCAAAAAATAAATATTTTTATAGAGATATATATAGATATATATATATATATACACCTATATATATAATATGTCACACTTGGCTTCGACATGTATGAGGGAGTCTATGGGACTCAGGAATATGGGCATATAAATATTTCATCCATAATTGCATTCATGTAAACATTATACTTGAGTGAGTATTGATATATATCCATGATGTTTTACATGCAATTAGAAAGGGAGTAGCCTTGTAGGAGTTTACTTCTACTGAGTTTAGCTCAATCCGTTGCGGGACCTCTTTCAGGTACATGTCCAAGATAGATGACAGATCCATATGTAAGATTACACATGTGAAGAGAAGCTGGTTGTGGCTTGAATAATAGACTATGTATTTTAATTCCGTTGAGCAAATAAAATGAAAAAAAATGTATGGCACATTGAAAAAATTTTATTTTATTACACATTATACTATATGATGGAATGGAATGGGACCCCATTGGATGGGGTGTCATAGTGCTCCATCAAAAAGTGCTCGTTTGGAATGACACATGCATGGTTATTCACAGGATGTGCACTCGCTGTGTCATCTCTCTTTGTTTTGTTTTTCTTATGGTTGTCTTTCCTAGTTTTTTAGGTTTTTTTTGTAGTGGATACTGGTGTTGGTTGCTCAACTACAACAACAAGGGTGCATGATGGACAGGCAGAGCTCCCTTCTTTTTCTTCCATTTTGCTCCATTTGTTCGCCCAACTTATTCTCATTTGATTTTGCTGCTTCCCTCTGTATTTCACCATACATTGGGTGTCTATTATTTCCATGTGTTATTATTCTTGTTTAAAAAAAAGTTGATAATTGGTTTGTGTATCATTTTATGTATATATTCAATTGATGGCATCATCTCATTTTGCTAGGTTTGAGTTGTTGGATATGGTGAATAAATATTCATCTTCGTTAGGGAAACATGGGACACACAAGTGTGGTATCTCGAAATTATAAATTGAGTTAGCTAATGGGGTTAGAGTCAGACTCTTGGAGGCTCCAACGAGTGTCTTGATCCTTAATACTAAAGGAAAGAACGTGGTGTTGGACTCGGACCCGGGAACCCATCTCTGGAAAATACTACATGAATCACTTTCTCATTGAATGTTGGTTCTTATTTTTGTATTTGTTTCTAATTACTTCTTCTAGTACACTATATTATTTAATTAGTTTTTTGGTTTGTAATTTTGTTGATTAGTTTTCTCTCTTGTTTTTTGTTTCATAATTCTACTTCATCTTCTTAGTAAAAAATGGAAGCCTCTATTTGCATTTGTAGATGAAGCATCGATTAAGGACTCGAACATGTGAGATGATAATTAATGTTTTGTATATGCAGCCCCTAAAAAGAATGAAAAGGTAATGATAAATAGTTTTGAACCAAATTAACCTATTATGTTATATCATGTTGTAGAATCAGTGATATCTCATAGTCACCATATCCAGACATCAACATCACAATCACCATCTCCATTTCTATCACCATCATCATCATTGAGACCTCTACTATCAACGTTATCAGATCTAAGTCCACCACCCATTGTGTTTCCTACACAAACCTTTGATCCATCTCTATCTTCTACACCACATTTTACACCGATTGTTCCCCCATTTACAATACCAATGCCATCATCAATTGTTGTGTCTTCCTCTGTAGTCATTGTAAAGTTATAAATTAAGATTGTGAATGAGAGGTAAAAGAAATATGTAAAAATGACTTGAAAATATATGTTGATATTACTATTAGTGGTTTTTTTATATTGTTATCATTTGCTGTTTTTCAATGTTATTTATTTATGTGTACAGTTTTATTCCATCTCACAAGTGTTCGATTATAATTACAAAGGCTTTCAAGAAAATGGCTGATTCTAAAGCTTTCTCCTGGTAGAAAGTTTTTGAATAGACAAAAGAGTCATATTTTAATGACTTTGAGGTAAAAATAACAAAACAAAAGAATTGAAAAATAATTATCTAATTACTTAACTTTTATGTTGGTTATTATTCAAACAGTAAATAATTATGTTCTTATTGTTAATATAAATTTTTTTGTCATTTTTTTATTTATAGAATCAGTGCACATGGGGACCCAAATTTGATGGAAAGATAAAGTCATTATGGGAAATCAAAGCTGCTCAACGGTATTCTGATTTTGTCCATAAATTAAAGAAAATGAAAGTAATGCCTGATTTTATATCCGAGGAAGACTGGCCCGAGTTGCTTAATTATTGGGAGGAGCCTGATGTGAAGAAAAAAATCAGATATTGCCAACAAAAATCTATGAAGTGAGGTTGTGGGACTAGGTATAAAAATCTGTTGACACGCTGGAGGTTCAAAGTCGAGCATTGAGCATGCTCAAGATTTTGTACAAATCTGAAATTCTAAACATATCTACATTTTGTGTTGTCCTAATGGTCCAATAATTATAATCTCTGGATGGTATTAATAATTTTGTTAAATTTTTTTATCAATTGTTTTTTTATGAATTAATAAAAAGATATTCTATGCTGGAGAATTGGGTCGAGGTCCGAATTTTTATAAGATTTTCAAAAAGATACATGTGAAGAAAGTGGATGGTCAGTATGTTAACAATTATTCTTAGATTGCAGTAAGAAATTGTTATATTAATTAGAATTTATAAAACTACAGTACATTATGAAAATTATTTTGAATGCAAAATATTTATATTTGTTTGTAAATCTAGAATAGTTTCTATCTCTATTTTATCTCAGGACCTAATGGAGGAACATGTAACAGTTGCTCATCAACAAGTTGAGGGTTCTATGGATCTTCAACCAAATGACTATGATCCTATTTATTTGGAGACAATTGGGGGTCGAAAGAAGCAGCGAGTGTATGGAATCGGCTCTAAGGGAGTGGCATTTTGTTGTAGCATTCATGCTTCTAATTCATATGCATCAGTAATGGTGGAAGAGACGATTGAACAACAAGCATTGGAAAAAAAATGAATGTATTGTAGATATGGAGGCCGACATGAAAAAGAAAGATGAGCAGATAACTAAATTGATGGTAGAAATGCAAGAAAATAACGAAATTAAAAAAGAATTTCAACAACATATGTCCTATATGGAGTCACAGTTAGTGGCTTTGGCACATCAGATAGCATTTCGAGATCCAGGTGTGAATCTTCACAGGAGAGGCTAGCATCCCCTACAAATTATGGGGATGATTGAGTATGAGAATTATTTCTGAACTATTATTTATTTTTGTCTATGTGTAGCAAATAATTATGATATTTTTTTTGCAGGTTTCAATTTTTTTTATTCTGGTTTTGTTATTTGCTTTTCCGATAAACCTAATTATGAATCTTTGTAGGACACATTATGTGAGAGAAAAGAAAAAATACTGATTCAAAGGATTCAGACATTACCATGGTCCTTCTAATGCATGTGTCTCATATTTACCGATTTTAGCTTTATCAAAAAGATGGCTAACTTTTCTTATTTTTATTATTCTAAAAAAATTTTATTTTTGCACCCTCTTAATCTCTAAACATAATTGCTGTACATCTTTTAGATTTTTGTTAAAGCTGTATGATAATCAACTTTAATTTGTGTTTGTTTTGTCTATAATATTTGTTTTTATATATTTGTGAAAATGTTTTTGTGTCTCTGAATTTTTAGGGTAGAGATTTAGCCTATCATAGGTATGTAAAAGTCTATTTTCAGCAGTGGCAGCCGCGGTTGCAATGGCAATGATGGCAGCGATGGCATCAATGATAGTGGTAAAAGTAGAAGTGGCGGCGGCGGCGGCGGTAGCGGCGGCTACAGTAGCGGCGGTGGCGTCGATAGCGGTGGCAGTAGCAGCGGCGGCGGCAGCAGTAGCAACGGTGGCAGCTACGGCAACACCGGTAGCAATGGTAGCAGTAGTGGCATCGGCTGTGGTAGTGGTAGTGATAGCGGCAGCAGTGGCAGGAGCGGCAAGAGTAGCGGGAGCAATGGCAATGACAACAAATGCAGTATATACGTATGTATATAGTCAATATATTCGTACATATAATACTACAATAATTTATGTACATATATAGAGTATATATATGTACTCAATATATATGTATGCATAATACTTTAGTTTATATGTACAAATACTACAGTAATATATTTACGAGTGAAATCCTAGTATATATGTACATATTTACTACAGTGATATATATTTATCAAAACATAGTTTTTTTTTATTTATTCTGATTTGATTTTGTGGTTTAAATTTTGTACAGATATGGTACCGCATTGTTTCCCATACAAAGCTTGTATAAGTGAAGACATTTCAACAAACATGGTGCACCGTGACTCGGACAGCATTTTCGTAGTGGAAAGTTGCTGATTGGAGAAGTAAAGGGAGAGAAAGCAACGACAATGCATTGATAGATTACACTTTATGCACAATCGGTAGATACATTGATTAATAAGATGTAATAAATTTTTTATTATTTTATTGTTTTAGTTATTTAAAATATTATATTAGAATAAGTTATTAAATGAATTTTTTTTGTTTAATTTAAAATTTTCATTTATAGTATCTATTTTTATTAAATTTAATTTAAAAATATTTAATTATTTAATTAAATTTTTGTTGAAACTTTATGACGATCAACTATAAGTTTTATTTGTTCATGTCTATAATAACTAATTTTATTTATCAGTTAATATGTTTGCATTTTTCCTAATTTTTTGGGTAGAGTTTTAGCCTATTATTTGTATGTAAAAGCCTATTATCAGCAGTAGTAGCCATGGCAGCGATAGCAGCCACGGCAGTGATGGCAGTGGCGGCAATTGTGCCAGAAGCTGCAGTGGCGGTAGCAGCAAAGGTGGCAGTGGTAGTGGTGGCATCGGCAGCGGCAGCAGCGGCGGCAGCCTTTGCAGTAGCAGCAGTGATGGTAGTGGCTGTAGCGGAGGCAACAGAGGAAGTAGAGGAAGCGGCAGCATCTACATTAGAGGCAGAGGTGGTAGTGGCAGCGGCGGTAGCGGTAGTGGCATTGGCGACAGTGGTGGCAGCGGTAGTGGTGGTAGTGGTAGAGGTGTCAACCGGGCCGGGCCGGTCCGACCGGCACGAGGCACGGCATGGTTGGACAGTGCCTGGGCCGACCAAGCATGAGAAAATTTTATGCCCATGCTCGTGCCGTGCCTGGGTTAGGCACGAGCCATGTCGTGTCGTGCCGTGCCTGGCCCGGCACGGTTCGGCCTGTGGCACGGCACACCGGCACGGGTTTGTCCCATGTCGGATGTCCCTTGAGCCCGACCCCACGATGGTGCCTCCCGCAAAAAAGACCGTGGGTCGAGTCCGATTTGACCCGACCCCGGTCTCCCGAATCCCGAAACATATGGACAGGCCAGCCCAAGCGGGCCCGGCAAGGCACGCCTGTAGTGCCTGCGGGCCGTGCCGGGCCCGTCTATTTTAAACCATGCCTGGCCCGGCACGAAGGCACGCTCGTGCTCAAAAAAACTAGCCGGGCCTGGCCGGCCCGGTCCGTTTGACACCTCTAGGTAGTGGTGGCAGTGGCAGCAGGGGAAGCAACCGTAGTAGCAGCAGTAGCACTTGCAGAATCGATAGCACCGGTAGCAGCCACATTAGGACCGACAAGTGTCGTAGTGACAGCGAGAGCATCAGGAACGGCAACAAATGTAGTATATACATATGTATATAGTCACTATATACTTAAATATAATTCTGTAGTATTTTATGTACATATATACTTAGTATATATGTACTTGGTATATATGTACGTATGATACTGTAATTTATATGTACAAATACTGTAGTAATATATGTACAAGTGAAATGCTAGTATATATGTAAATTTTGCTGTAGTAATATATATTTAACAAAATATAGTTTTTTTTAATTTATTTTGATTTGATTTAGTGGTTTAAATTTCTTACAGATGTGGTACTGCACTGTTCCCATTCGAAGCTTGTATAAGTGAATGTATTTTTCAACAGACATGATGCACCATGGTCCAGACACCTTTTTCACAGTAGAAAGTTGGTGATCAGAGGAGTAGGAGGAGAGAAAGCAATGTCAATGCTTTGATAGATTATATTGTATACGCAGTCGGTAGATACATTGATTAATAAGATGTAATATTATTTTTGTTATTATTTTTAGTTATTTAAAATATTGTATTAGAATAATTTATTAAATAATTTTTTTTTATTTAATTTAAAATTTTCATCTATAGTTTCTATTTTATTAATTTAATATAAAAATATTAAATTATTTAATAAAATTTTAGTTTAAGATGTATTGGTAAGAGTGACGGCATCATAGGCAATGGCAGCGGGTGCACCGGAAGCAGCGGTGGCTGCGGCGGTAGTAGTGGTTACACCGGAAGCAGTGGTAGCATCGGAAGCAGCGGCAGCACCGGAAGCAGCAGTAGCACCGAAAGAAGTGGCAGTAATGGCAGAGGCGGCAATGGTAGCGGTGGCGGCGGTAGTAGCGTGGTAGCTACGGAAGCGATAGTTGCAGCATGCAGTGACAATGGTAGCTGCAACATGCAGTGGCAGCACTAGTAGCGGCGGTGGCAACTGTCAGTGGCTTGTCGTGACAGTGGCCAGCAGCGATAGTGGCCTGCGGTGGCAGTAGTGGCGGCGTCGGCAACGACGACAGCAGTAGTGGTATTGGTAGCGACAGCGACAATGGTAGCAGGCAGGAGTAGCAACGGGAGCAGCAGCAACAGCACCAAATGAGTATATATGTAATAATAAAGTCAATAGATACGTACATAAAACTACAATATTTTATGTACGTATATACTAAGTATATTTGTACTCACTTTATATGCACATATAATCCTACTATTTTTTGTACATATACTGTAGTAATATATGTAAGAGTGAAATGCTAGTATATATTTACATATATATTACAGGATATATATGTATCAAAACATAACTTTTTTTTAAATTTGACTGAGTGGTTTAAATTTCTTACAGATATGATACCGTATTATTCCTCATACAAAGCTTCTATAAGTGATGAGATTTTTCACCAGACATTATGTGCCGCAACTCGGACAGCTTTTTCATAGTAGAAAAATGATGATCGAAGGAGTAGAGGGAGAGAAAGCAACTCAATGAATGAATATATTACGTTATGCACTGTTGGTATATACATTGATGAATAAGATGAAATAAAATTTTGTTATTTTTTTGATTCAATTCTATAAAATATTGAATTAGAATAAGATATTAAATGTTTTTATTTTTTGTTTATTATAAAATATTTATCATTTCAATTTGTATTCAAATTGATATAAAAATATTAAATTATTTAATTAAAAATTTTAAAATAATTTATATTCTGAATTTAATTTTGAAATTAAAATATCTATCGAAAATTACCTTGCTAAATTAGCAAGGGAAAAATCCCTTGCTAATTTATCTAGGGAATTTTCCCTAGCTTATTTAGCTAGAGAAATATTAAAATTAGCAATGAATTTTCGTCGCTAAATTTATTTGGCTAGGGACTATATCCTTCGCTAAAATTTATAGACCAGCATTTTAGCTAGGGAATCATTCGTCGTTATTTTCGTTTAGCGACAGAAATTCTAATTTATCTTGCTAATTTAGCTAGGAAATTTGTTTTTTTTAGCAAGAGATTTTTTCGTCGCTAACTATTTAGCTAGGGACACTTTGCGTCGCTAAATTTTTGCAAGAAGCACTTTAGAAAGAGAATGATCTATCGATAATCTGTCACAACTAAAAATTATCCGACCACTACTAAAAATAGAAAATTCCTATTTAGCTAGGTAATTGTCCCTAGCTATATAGGATTTTTCTTGTATTGATAGATAGATAGATAGAAAGATAGTTAGATAGACAAATAGACTGATAAATTAATATATAGATACAAGTAGATAGATAGAAAAATAGAAATATTGATATATAGATAGAATGATAGAATGAAAAACATATAGATCACAACTAAAAAGTATGATAATACAAAAATACCGACCAAATATTTGGTCAGTAATTGCTGTCCAAAACATGACCAGTTAGCGACCAAAAAATGATATCGAAAAAAAATAAATTTTCCGACCAAATTTTGACTAAATTTCCGACCAAGGACCAACCATAATTACCGACTAAATATTTTGGTCACGAATTGGTTTGTAGAGTGGTTATTAAATAAATTACCAACTATTTAACGACCTTACATTATAATTGGTTGGTATAGTATTTTTTTAAATTATTTATAACTTCATACTTACCGACCAATTACCGATCAATTATCGACCATATATATATGTCAGTAATTACTGACCAATTCACGACCTATTTAGAGATCCAAATTGGTGCATCAGATAAAAATATTTCCAACCAAATTTCCGACCAACTACCGACCGTTTATTACCGATAAAATATAATTGGTCAAAATATGGTCTGTAAATTAGAAGGTAATTAGCAAAAAACATTCCCAAAAGATTACGAAGCATTTAACGACCAAAAATATATAACCATTAAAAATGGTCGGTATAGTGGTTATCCAATATATTTATAAGGTCGTAATTACCGACCAAATTACCGACCAAATTATCAAACGAATATATAGTTCATTATTTACTGACCTTTTCACGACCAAATACCGACCATACATACCGACCAAATATTTTTGGCTGGAAATTGGTCAGTAAATTTGGATAGAAATAGCGAATAGCAATTCCTGACAAATTACTGACTATTTAATGACCAAAAACATATTACCATTAAAATTGGTCGGTAAAGTGGACTTCCAAATACTTATAGATTTTTTCTGACTGGCCGTTTACTGGCGGTAATTCATTTATTTAATTTTTTGATTTGAAAATCATTTGCTAAGTCATTAAAACCTAATAATCATCAAAACTCCGTAGTTTTTTTTTGAATCAGAGCCAATGGTAAGCATGAAATTGAAAAAATTTGATCTTTCTTCTGAATCCAGGTAAGTTTTTCTCTGTTCTTCTCCTTCAAATTTCTTATACACATTTCCATTTCTTTGAATTATATATAGACAATTTAAATTTCATTTTTTCGGTATTTTCGAGTATTAGGGTTTTTTTTCTCCTCCTAATATCTTAATTTTTGCTTCAATTTCATTTAACCTAATATTATTTTGATTCGACACAATTAATTAAACTATAATTTTTCATTTTTTAAAATTTGTTCATCTACTATTTATATTTTTAGGGTTTAAGTTATTTTGATTTCAATTACATGATGTTTGCATCCAAATAATCTTAATGTTAATAGTTTATATTTATATAATCATATGACGTTATGTATAAATGTCAATACTTTAATATATATAATGATTTATGTTAAATCAAAATTTTATTTAATGTTAATCTTAAATGTTTATCACGGTATATATAAACTTTTATACATTTATATAATCGTATGTTATTATGTATGAATGTCTATACTTTAAATATAAACGTATTACATTATAAATACACATTGATATGTTTATATAAACATATAATGTTATATATAAATATTTATACATATGTATTAATATTTATAAATATCTATACAAAATTTAAATTAACCTATCCATTTATATATTTTTTTATATAACAATTATATAATATTAAATGATTGTACAATTTTGTAAATATTTATATTACATATTTTTTTATATAAATATAGAATATTTATAATATTTATAAAAATGTGATAAATATACTATATATTATTTATAAAAGTGTTACATATAAATATAATAATATTTAAGTAACATTTATAAAAATATTTTATTCACAAATATTATATAGATACACGTGTTTAATTATATAATCATATGTCATTTTATATAAAAATATTTATAACTATATTTATAATAAAGTAAACTATTTTTATAACTATATTTATAACTATATTTATAACTTTGTATAACTAATTTGTAACTATATAATAATGTATAACTGTATGTATAATTCTATATATTTATTTCTAAAAAATATATTATATGCATACTAATATATAACTATATATTATTATATTTTACTAAATGTATACCTATAAAAATATTAATTATAATTATATCTTTAACTACATACATATTTATAACTATATGTGTATAACTTTATATAAATATTTGTATAAATATGTAACACTTTATATAATTAAATATCACTATATTTGTAACTATATATACATATATGTATTCATATAATTAAATTAAAATATTTGTTTATAACATTGTATATATTTATATATACCTACTT
Source organism: Sapria himalayana (assembly GCA_029783825.1). Classification (NCBI taxonomy): domain Eukaryota; kingdom Viridiplantae; phylum Streptophyta; class Magnoliopsida; order Malpighiales; family Rafflesiaceae; genus Sapria; species Sapria himalayana. Next base: position 26,766 of record JAREIK010013181.1, read on the forward strand.
ATCATTACTTATATAAATATATCTATATATAAATATTTCTTTAATTATATAACTATTTATAATTATATATATTATATGAATAAAACTACTTATAAATAATTGTATCTTACTATATGTATAACTATAAAAGCTTTATACATATTAATATTTAAATATATACTTCACAACTTATATTTAATATATTTTGTATGTATTAGTATATTAAAAAGTACTTTACTATATCTATACCTATACATATCTATATGTATAAATATATAAAATTAAATGAACATATATAAATCTACATGTATAAATATATGTTTAACTATATGTGTAACTATATGTATAACAACATATAACTATATTTATAATTACATGTATAACACCATACAACATTATGTTAAACTATATGTGTATAACTATATATAAAAATATGTGTAACTAAATAAATGTCTATATAATTATATATAAATAATTTGTAACTATATATACATATATGTATTAATATAATTAAAGCAAAATATTTTTTATAACGTTGTTTATATTTATGTATAACTACTTATAACTACTTGTATGAATATAACTATATATAAATATATGTTAAATTATATATAACTATTTATAACAATATATATTATATGTGAAATAATATATAGCTATAAATAATTATATCTTACTATATCTATAATTTTAAAGGTTATATACATAATTATATTTAAATAATAAATTTACAGCTTATATTTATTATATTTGTATATAGTAGTATATACAAAAGTATTTTATTAAATCTATACCTATTCATTACTATATTTATAAATATATAAAATTAAATGAACAAATATATAAACCTACATCTATAAATATACATTTAACTATTTTTGTAACTGTGTGTATAACCAAATGTAATATATTTATAATTCCATGTATAACAACACACAACATTATTTTAAATTATATGTGTATAATTATATATAAATATTTGTATATCTAAATAAATGTCTATATAATTATATATAACTATATTTGGAACTATATATACACATATATATTAATATACTTAATGCAAAATAATTTTTTATAACATTGTTTATATTTATGTATAACTACTTATAACTACTTGAATGAATATATCTATATATAACTATATGTTTAATTATATATAACTATTTATAACTATATATATTATATGTAAAATATATAATAATAAATAATTGTATCTTACGATATGCATAGTTTAAAAGTTATATGCATAATTATTTTTAAATATTAAATTTACAGTTTTATTTAATATATATTTGTATATAGTAGTATATAAAAAAGAATTTTACTATATCAATACATATACATATTTGATATAAACCTAATGGACATATTTGGAAGTCATCATAGATAAGGACTAAATGATGATTTGGAAAGAATTTACAGTAAATATTACTACCTAAAAATTTTTACATCTTTTATTTATTCTTTTGTTGACTGATTAAGAATTATTTATTTATAATTGCAGAAAGTTTACAGGTGGACACAGTGAAAGGAGGCGGTCAAAAGTGTGTTATACAAGCATGCTGTCAATTGGTATAAGGACACCGTGTACGAGATCAAAGATAAATGGTTGAAGAAGAAAGAAAAAGATTCGAGTGTCATGGATCATGTTTTGAAGGAATGACGGAGTAGTTGGGAATATCCGGATTATAGGAAGAGGTGTATAAACAGAGGGGCAATCATAGCTCAGAGTGGTCTCGTGAGGGTAGTGGCATTTCTACACACATTTGTAGATCTTGCTCAATGAGTGAGCACGAATGGACATTGGTATTATTTCAATTTATACTTTTTATGTTTATTACTTTGTGAAATGTATCCAATTATGCCTAATCTTCAATTTTCATAAATAAATTTTTTTTCATTAGAATTAATGTATGTATTGTGTGTAATTATAGACATGCAAAGAGGGTAAGAAGCCCAATGTTCCTTGATTATCTAGATATACGCACACAAAGGCTCATGATGATCAAACATTCATTGATCATAGATCTCATGCAGCAAATGTATGTTTCATTAAAAAAATTAACTTTTTTTGTTTGAATATAAATTAAAATACTTTTCGTACATTTTAATAGGCTAGATATGAGAACATATTAGCTGCTGTGACTCAAGTGTATTCCCAGTCTACTTTAGGTTCATGTGATGGTGCAACATGTAGTTCTCATTCATCAGCTCCACCAGTTGATACGAATCAAATTTGGTATGCGGTTGTTGATGGCAAGGAGAATATGCCCATCAATGGTGTCGGTTTGTCGACATCATCACTCTACTCGCATAGATGACCAAATTATGAAGCTGAATTTTCAGGACCAGTTTCAAATTTGTTCTCGATGATGGAAGAATTTCAGGACGTGATGCGAAATACGATACAGTATATGTTGGTCGATACCAAGTGATGCATGATCGACTATGAGGATGATAGAGATGAGTTGCGTATGCATTTTGACTGCCTTACAAAGTTTCAAGGAGGACTCCAGTTCAATGCTAATTATCTACCTCGAATTGTCCGACATAATGCTCCAGCTACAACATCTACTCCATTACCTATAGTAAGACATGCAGCAACTACATCAGGACTAGCAGTAGTAGATATGTCTACCCCAGTACTCGACATCTCACCGTGTGGACTAGAAATGTCACAGCATAATGATTTTGAAACTATGTTGGATGATTGAGTGTATTACACACATTTTTTTCAATACCTTAAACTTTGATTTTGGATTTCATTGTTTTATTTTTCTCTTGATGTATTTAATATATATATGTAGTATATAGTAGTTCACTAGAGTTAATTGGATTTCTTTTGTTGTGTTATCTATAAATGTTTCTACAACAACTGCATCAAATTGGTTGTTTTTTGGATTTTATTTTTTTTTTGTTTTATGTTCTAGTTTTTGCAGAAACTACCGTAAAACTACAGAAAATAAAATTTCGTTCGGTAATTACCGACCGAATTGCGACCAAACCGACCAAAATTTTTTAATATCAATAGTCGGTAAAATATCACCAAATGGTCGGTAATACTTTTGGAGATCAATTATCGACCAATGATTTTAAAAGATTTTAGTCGGTTTTTGGTCGCAATTATTTCAATAATTTTCGACTATTTTGAGCCATTTACCGACCAAGTGCTTTAGGTCGAAAAATGGTTAGAATTTAGTTGGCAATTATTTGTCATCGAATGGTCTGTAAATGGTCATTAATTACTGACCATTTGGGGACCATATACTGACCTAATTATTTTAGTCAGAAAATTGTCAGAAAATAGTCGATAATTGTTTGTCGGTAGAGGGTCGGTAAATGGTCGATAATTTACAGCCGATTGATTTTTTTTTGTCGGTAAATGGTTGGTATTTGGGTTACCGACCAATAAACACCTAATTACCATAAAAAATAATTGCTTGGTAATTCAGTGAATTTTAGTAGTGGATAAATAAACATATAGATAGATAGATACAAATATAGATAGATAGACAGAAATATAGATAGACAAATAGATAGATAATTTTCAGGTAGACAAATAGACATATAGAATGAAAGATAGATAGACAGACAGATAGATAAATAGATTCATAGATAATCACTTTGATAGAATGACAAATAGAATGATACACAATTGATAGAGAAATAAATAGATAAATAGGCACATAGATAGATATATAGATGTATAGAAGGATAGGAGAAAAGATGCATTTTTGGATAGATGGTTAGATGGATAGATTTAAAGATGGATAGTTGGATAGAAGGATAGATAGAAAGATGGATAAATGGATAGATGCATAGATTGATAAATGGTTCGATAGATAAATAGAAAGATGGATTGATGGATAAATAGAAAGATGCTTAAATGGATAGATGATGGATAGATGCATAGTTTGAAAGAAGGATAGAAGGATAGATGGATAGATAGAAAAATGTATAGATGGATATATCAATAGATTGATAAATCGATAGATGGATAGGTGGATAGGTGGATAGATGGATAGATGGATAGATGGTGGATAGATGCATATATGGATAGTTGGATAGATAGATGGATATGAATTGATAGATAGATAGTTAGTTAAAAGGATATATGGATAGATGGTTAGATGGATAGATGAATATATCGATAGATAGATAGTAGATGGTTAGATGGATAGATGGATATATGGATAGATAGATGAATAGATAGATAGATAGATAAATATAGATAGATGTACAAAGAGATAGATAGATAGATCGACAGATAGAAAGACATATAAATAGATAGATATTTAGATAGATAGATAAACTAGTAGATCGATATATAATTAGATAGATAGATAGGTAGATAATTTGATAGATATATAAATAGATTAAAAAAATTAAAAAAGAAAGAAAGATAGATAGATAAATAGAAAGATAAACACTAGATAGATAACAGATAGAGATAGACATATAGATAGATAGATAGTTAGACAGATAAATAGGTTGATTGATAGATAAAAAGGTAAATAGATAGAGAGAGAGTTTGTTAGATAGTTAGATAGATAGATATGTAGAGAGAGAGATTGATAGATAGATTGATAGCTAGCTAGATAGATAAATATATAAATAAATAGATTAATAGATAGATGATATATAGATAGATATATATATATATATCAAATATACATAGATAAATAGATTGATAGATATATAGATAGGTAGATAGATATATAGATAGATAGATTGATAGACAAATAGACCGTATATAGATAGATACTTAGATAGAGAGATAGATAGATAATTAGATAGATGGAGAGATTAATAGATAGATAGAGATATATAGATAGATAGATTTATTGATAGATATATAAAAATACAAAAATAGATAGATTGATAGATAGATACACAGATTGACAGACAGATAGATAGATAATTAGATAGAAAGATTGATAAATAATATAGAGATAGATAGATTTATTAATTAATAGATATATATATATATATATATATATATAGAAAAATAGATAGATGGATAGATAGATAAATAGATAGATAGATAAATAGATAAATAGATAGACTTATACACAAATAGCCAAATAGATGGATAAATAGATAGATAGATAGACATATAGACAGATAGACATATCAAAAGATAGATAGATATATAGATAGACAGATAGATAGAAAGATAGATAAGATAGACACATAAACACATATAAAAATAGAAAAATACATAGATATACAGATAGACAGATAAATAGATAATCGATAAAGAGTTAGATAGATAGACATATATAAATCGATAGATAGATATTATTAGATAGATACAGAGATAGACAAATAGATAGACTTATAGACATTTAGATAAAGTGACCAATAGGCATTTACACAGATGGATATATAGAAAGATAAATCAATAGAAGATAGAAAGACAGACATATAGATAGTTAGATAGATAGATAGTTCGATAGATAGATAGATAGATACACAAAGATAGATAGATAAATAGATAGATAGAGAGAGATAGATATATAAATAGATATACAGATAGATAATTAGTTAGAAAGAAAGAAAGATAGATATATAGATAGATAGACAACTAGATAGATATATAGACGGATAGACATATATACAAATAGACAAATAGATATATAAATTGATACATATATTGATTGATAGATAGATGGATAGAGAGAGAGATAAATACACAGATAGAAAGATAGATTGATTGATTTATAGACAGATAGATAGATAAATAAATAGATAAATATACAAATAGATATATAGATATATAGATATAGACATATTGATAGATATATAGATAGATATATATATAGATATAGACAACTAGATAAATAATCATATAGATAGATAAGTTGATAGACAAATAGTCAAATATTTTTTTTTGAGAAATAACAGAAAAATATTCTAACAACCGATATCTTACCTTACCCTATTCCTTTAGCCACCATAATGATCTTACTGTTTACCATTTTTCCTTTTTTTAATTATTCACCTCAGTTTCTGTTAATCCCCTTCAGGACCAGGGAGATTTTAAGATATGAGTCTCTTATCACTTTGAACAGTAGGGAGTCTTTCCTCTCCAGTGGTTATATTTGTCTCAGCAGCGGGAGTACTCCTGACAGCAACAGGGGGCAGCAACAGACAGCAACTATCTCTCCTTTCCCCTGTGCGTCTGGCTCAAATCTTCACGAGATTCCAGCCTTCTTCCTTCGTCGTGTATTCGCTGATGATCATAGAACAAACCAAAGAGAAAACAAAGAAACAACAACCGTGCCTACCAGAACTTTACACCCTACTACCCTTATTCTTGATTAAACTAATACAACATAAGTCAATTATTAACGATTACTCCCCTTTAACATACTGCAAGGAAAGGACAGATATATATTGACCTGTAAAGATAATCAAAATATAACCTTTCTACAGAGATTATCGACTTCTGCCAAAATGCGGAATTAGCAGATGTTTTGAATATGCAGAAATTCTAAATTACATACATATTATTTTAACACCATTCAGTATAGCTATATACCATTCTGCCAAAATGCAGAATTAATATACTACAATGGGATCTCCTTCATATATATCCATTTAGCTCCATCTGTCATATCTTCGTGGTCTGTTTATTTGTTCTTATATAAGGAAAACCATTTTATCTAGACATGCTATTCCTTTAGTTTATTTGGCATGAATTTCTCATTATAATCTATATTTCCTCTGATGGTGCCTATTTTAGATAGACAATCAGCTAGATTATTGGCTTCTCTATATATATGTATTATTGAGGCCTTCAGTTCTTCCAGAAGATTAAGAATAACTTCTAGATCCTCTTCATACCTCCATAATATTTTCTTATTTATTACCGTATCAACTAGTAATTTTGAGTCTACCTGAACTACAATGTTTTTAAAATTTAGCTGCTTACATATCTCTAACCCTGATTTTAATGCTCTAATTTCTGATTCTAACGCCGAGGATGCCCTACTAGCTCTGGTAAATGCTCTCTGTACTGTCCCTGTATGATCTCTTATTACTCCGCCTCCTCCTGCTATTCCAGTGTCCCTGCTAAAACTCCCATCCGTATTAAGTGAAAGTTTACCAACAGGCGGAGCATTCCACTGTATACATTTAGCCCATTGCTGTTTTATCACTTTGTATGTGAGATCCCATTCATTCTCAAGCTTCTTTTCTTGTTCCAAATCCTATTACTATCGGTTTTATTATTGTTATATTATTATTTCCTTTTTAATATCTTTTATAATTTCTGTTAAGTTCATCCTTATATTTTCATATTTACTTTTGTTTCTAGATTTCCAAATGCACCAGATAATTAGGTGCGGCAGTTTCTGACTAAGCCATTTCCTGGCGGGGCTTTTCATGTTTACTTTTCCCCATTTTTTAACTTTATCTATTAATCCATCTTCTATTTTACATATTCTTTTTTTCCCTTCCATCTCTCTCCATATTTCTGCTGCAATGGGACCATTCGAGAGTAAGTGATCAGTTGTTTCAACCGCTTGAGAAAGCATTCGCATCTTGAAGCCATGTTTATCCCTTTCTTTTGTACATTTCTATCTACCGGTATGGCGTTCAATAATGCCTTCCATGTGAAGGAGCACATTTTTTGCGGGACATTTTCTTGCCATACCCATTTAAATAGAGTTTGTACCGGTTTTTTCTTTCTAACCAAATCTTTTGCCGATTTGAGAGAAAAGTTTCCTTGTGGTGTTAACGTCCATTTCCAGCCACTCTTTTTTAGTATAGAGTGTGAGTCTACTATCTCTTTTTGTTTTTCCATTGACTTCCAACTGTTCGAAGCTTTCTTGGAAGTCTTATTTTTATTATCTAAATATTTTACCCGCATATATTTAGCCCATAGATTATCACTTTCTTTAAGACTCCACCAGCTTTTACAGTCCCAGGCAGCTGCCGAGTCCTGAAGGCTCATAAGACCTAAGCCTGCTTCCTCTTTCGGATAATAGATACTTTTCCAGTCCTTCTAGTGTAGTTTTTTCTGCCTTGTTTTTTACCCCATAAGAAGTTTGCCATTTCTGATTCGAGTTTTTTAATAAATTTTTTTGGGGGATGTATCACTGATAAAATGTGTGTGAATGTGCTTTGTAATACATGTGAAAGCAACGTAATTCTCCCCCCAAATCCAAGGAGCTCTTCTTTCCATCCTGCTATTTTCTTTCTTAATTTGTCTTGAAGGTAGGTTAGATATTCTTCCTTCAACCTCCCCTCATATATCGGACAACCTAGATACATTAATGCCCCTTTAATTTTCGCGAAACCTGTGATATTTTTTATTTTATCTACTAACTTTGGTTTTGCATTTTTTGCAAGCATAAACTGACATTTACTTTTATTAACCATTTGTCCTGTTTCTTTTTCAAAGATTTGCAGAAGATCCATAAGATTCATTAAAGACTTTGTGCTAGCATTAGTAAATATTATAAAGTCATCTGCGTAGGCTAAACAACCTATTCTGGGTGTATTCCTTGGTTGTCTGAATGACATTATTTTACCTTCGGATATTTTCTTGTTCAAGTTTCGTATTAATAGTTCTATATATATATATATCAAAAAGAAGGGGGGATAACGGATCCCCTTGCCTTAGACTTTTATTTGGTTTAAATTCCTCACTTAACTTACCATTTACCAGGACTCTTACCTAGGTGCTTGAAATACATCTATAAATTAAATCTATGGTCAGCTCAGAGAAGCCGAAACTTCTTAACACAAAGCAAAGGGTATCCCATTTCACTCTATCGAAGGCTTTCGATTATCTAGTTTGACCACTAAGTTTTTACCTCTAGCCTTACCACCTATTTCTTTCATCATTTCTGATGCAAGTTTTATATTATCAATCATTAGTCTGTTTTTAACAAATCTAGTTTGTTCCTGAGATATTATAGTAGGTAAAATTAAGCTTAGCCTGTTTTGTAATATTTTGGCCAATATTTTATACATAGCATTACATAAACTTATTGGTCTATAATCCTCACATTTTGTGGTGATTCTTTTTTAGGAATTAGTACTATATAAGATTTTGCCCATGATTTTGGGATTTCCGCCCCTACAAAAAAACTTGCAATTGCAGGGACTAACATAGTTGATTTTCAAAGAAATTTTTAAAGAGAGCACCTATTTCCTTTTCCTCTTCTACCCATTTCCCTTCTTTATTTATTAGACCTTTAATTTTATTTTTTGAGATTTTTTTTAGACATATTATAAAAAAATTTAGTATTGCGATCCCCATCCTTTAACCATTTTATTTTTGCTCGTTGTTTCCAATAAATTTCTTCCATGTGTAATTTCAATCTCAATTCTCCTTTAGCCTTGCTTAATTCTATCCGAGTTTCATTGTTATTCGTGGAGTCAAAATCATCCTCCAGCTTGGCTACTTTTTTCTAAGTTTTTTAGCTCCTGATTTAATTTTCCAAAAACCTCTTTATTCCATGTTTTTAAACAAGCTTTTACCTCAGAAGTTTAATTGATAGAACTTGCATCGTTTTCCCTCTGCAGGTTCTTTCCAGGACTCTCTGACGAGTCCTGCAAAGCTCGCATGCTTTACCCACATATTTTGAAATTTAAAATTAGATGTACTACCCTGGTTACTTTGAATCGTGATAAGCAGGGGGCTATGGTCAGAGCAAGTTCTATTTAGGTGTCTAAGCCCCGTAATCCCTTGTGAGGTGACCCACTTTATGTTACACATAATCTTATCCAATCGGCCCAGATAACTCCTCTTTTTTTTCCAATTATTTCACCAGGTATATCTTGAGCCGGTGAAATCAATTTCCATTAGATTCGTAATGGCTATTGTATCATTAAATTGTTTCATGGCTACCTTATCCGGCGGTTTGCCTCCCTTCTTTTCTTGAGGGCTTCTTATTATGTTAAAGTCGCCTCCTATAAACCAAGGTAAATTTCTACTTGCTATATCTTTCATTGCTTCCCATAAGGCCAACCTAGATTGTTTGTCATTTTTTGCATAAACTGCTGAGATTATTTGATTTGTGTTCTTATCTAGTTTGAAATGTACTATTTGTTCAGTATCTTTTATTATTTCAATTTTCAATTTACTGTGCCATAAAATCCAGAGTTTACTATTTAGATTAGCATACGCCTTATTAAATCCTAAAATTTCTCTATATTTATTTAGTTGATCTTGCAGAACCATTGGTTCTGCAAAATTAGTAGTGAGATTTTGTGTTCTTTAATTAAAAGTCTTAACCTATTTATCGTGGGCTATTAGCTATCCCCCTAACATTCCAATATAGGCATCTATCCATTAAAAACTAATTTAGCTTGAGCTCGAGTTGTGCGCTTAGATTCATAAGAGCTATTAGCATTTTTTTGTGTTTTTACTGTTTTAGGAGTGTGAGGAATTTCATACCTAATCTCCTTGTATTTTACTGCTTTCCAAGCACCATGGCCATTTGCTTTAGGGCCTCCATGGATTGGGTTCTCGAAAGATTCCCCCAATCTTCATTATAAATATAAATATCATCATTTGCTTTCGCCTCAGGCTCTTCTTGAGATTCTTCACTCTTATGAATTGAAGGGCAACTGAAAATTACCGAATCTTCTTCAGGAAAATCCAGAAGATCCTCGTCTATCCAGCATCATCATCCAGTCTTTCTTTCAATACAATTCTTGTTTTAGATGCTTTTTTTATATTTTCTCTTGTGTTTTACCTCCTCCCATCCTTTATTTGAGCTAACCTCATTCTCAATCCCCATGTTCGGCTCTTTCAGGTTCCTTCATCCTGGGTAATGTTTGGATAATCTGAGGGATGCTTGAAATTATTCCATTATTCAGATCTCCCTTCGGCTGGATATTTAGAACCGAAGCCTCCTCTTTCCTTACCCATTGCATCTTCTTCCTACCTCTTCCCTCATGCTGCTGCCCGTCTTCTTTCCCCACCTTGCACGATAAAATATCATGCCCGAGCCTCTTACACTTTGTACAGTAGGAAGGGAAGCTTTCGGGGACGACAGTTTTCCAATACCCCTCGGCCTGTTCCCCTTCCCCACTACCTATCCATACTTTAACAGGCGGTTTAGTTAAGAGGTTTAGCTCGACACATACACGTGCTTTATTCGGCCTAGACATGGTTCTTGTGGCTTCATCTCTTAACATGGGCTTACCCAAGCACGATGAAATTGCATAGAGAGATGATTCAGAAGAGATGAAGTGGCAAATAAGGCAATGTAAACCATACCGGAGCTATAGGCGGCTCTTCAAGAGGAGTAAACTCCTTTGTCCACTTCAGTATACGCATGGGGAAGCCATCAACTTGCCATAATCCGCGCTGCCATAGGCGATATTGATCTTCTAGTAGAGAGCATTGGAGCACGACATGCTTGGCATCGAAATCAAAATTTCACCTTCCCCTTGAGCTTTAAATTGTCAATGAATTTCTGAACTCCAATTGCCCGAGGCCTACCGTGAGAGAACTTACCAACGAGCGTATATTCGAATGGCTCTAAGAGCCTACGAGATTCCTCAGCTGAGAAGATGATGGCCGGGAGCCCGTTTTTGTTCCCTTGGATACGTGAAATCGGCACGGTTCCTTTTACCATCGAAGCAAACGACTTATTTAAACATAAGTCAGATTTTTCCATACTCATC
>JAREIK010013182.1:0-108616 GCA_029783825.1 Sapria himalayana
TAAAGAGAGAAAAGATTAAAAATTAAGTTATAGTCAGGAACCAAACTCTTTGCTATTGTGCCATATAAGATGGCATCCCCAAATTAGAGTAGTTAAGAAGATAACTAAAAAAATTATGGATGCTAGATTTCATCAACCATCCAATGCCAGATATGATGCATCGGCCTTATTCTAAAAGAATCCTGATGAATCTCTACAAATGTACATTGACTGTCGGATGCTCAACAAAGTGAAGATAAAAAATAAATATTCAAAATTCTTATTACTAATCTATTTAACTAGTTAGGTAGATCAAGATAATTTAATAAGTTAAATTTGTGATCAGGATACTATCAAGTAAAAATAACTGAAGGGGATGAATCAAAAATTATGTGCATGATAATATATAGCCCTCATATAAGTTCCTAATATGTCCCTTTGATCTTACTCATGCATCTACTGCATTCTCCATATTGAATACGATATTTCACACTTATCTAATAAATTAATGATATATTAGATAATATTATAATGTATAACAACACATTGAAAGAGCATATTGATCATTAAAAAATGCATCCTAATATTTATACATAATGAACTAATGTGAAGAGTGACAAATATTCTTTTATTCTGAATGTTTACAACATAGAAAAAAAAATTTAACTAATCATTCTCAATTTTCTCCTCTTTTTGACTCTCTTAATTTTGCTTAATTCTAACTTTCTATCTAGTTTTCTCTTTATTATTTTATTTTTTAGTATATATATTAGATATACATATATTATATTATTTTTTTATTTCAATTACATTTAATATTTGCACATATGGGATAAACAAATCTTAGTAGTGTGGGTATACCTATCAATCTGTGCAATATTGCAACTTGCTTGCCTAGACTCTAAAGATTAGAATTTACAATAAGAAGTCTATCATATAGTATTAATTTTTTTATTATTATTTAAGGTGCTACTTTGAAATTTTTGTTTCTTTTAATTTCATATTTTATTTTAAAATATAAATAATTAAAAAAATATTACATAATAAATTTAACGATAATGAGTATGAAATTGATATAGATATAAATAACAATAATAATAATACCTAAAGATCCGAAACAAAATTATGTTTTCTCCAATGACTTCTACCCAAACTCATATATTATTTAAAAACAAAAAACTAAACAAATATCAATAACATGAATATACTTTAAAATAATAAAAACTAAAAAATGAAAGAGAGTCAATGAAAAATCAGCACAATGTATTTTTAAAAATATATATATATATGTAGAAGTATATATGAGACTAAATACTTTAAAAGACATGTCGGTTAATATACCAAAAATACAATATATTATATCCAAGACAAATCCAACTTAGCGATACAATCTTTAAACTAAATCTAATTCAACTTTGTTGATTCCCTTCATATACCACGATAACATTGGGACGGAAAGAATGACCAAAATAATTAGTACATAAATCTTCTAATTAGATTTTAAAAAGATACTAGGATTAGTCAGTATTATACAAACCTATTTTTATTTTATTTATCATAGAATTTATATATCTACATGTAAGAATAACATAATAAATTTTATAATTCAAAAAAAAAATTATAATTAAAAATTTTAAAAATATAATAAAATAGTATCCATAACATCCGATATATAGTCTAATCACAATGATATATCATTTGCATATCATAGCTTGCTACCCAACATGTTTGTATTAGTGTGAGTAAAAAATTTTCAATCTGATACATTCAACATGAAAACCTAGAATATACGAGACTTGAAAAAATTTTTGATATATGATTATTTTATTAACAATTACTCAAGATTTATATGAGTACTTTTGTTTCATTTTAGATCATGAGTATTTTTCATCTTTTAGGAATTATATTTTTAGAAAATAGAATTTTAATAATGAACTATCTCATCAGCCAGATACTCTATTCTTCTTTTTCAACATGTGTTCTTTCAAATCATGTATCCTAAAAAAAGATCATTTAGTCAACATTCTATAATTTTTGAAAATACTTATTTTATTCATAATTTTCAGATAAGACTAACGACACTCAAAGTTTTGAGATATATTTTTCTTAGATACCACAATATTCAAAATAAATATAAATAATTTTTACTAGAGACTATTATAATTTTAGTAAATGACAATTTTATAATCTTTGAGCATAAATTATTTTTTAGTAAGTCTATGAATAATAAAAATCTAAACAATATATTTAGGCCTATTATATTTCTTACTCTTTTATAGTTCAACTCAAATATTCTACCAGAAGAAAAGTTACTTGTATATTATATCTAAATTTATTATTTTATATTATGATGATACTTTTATAAAGTCGTCATATATATCAACAAATATAAATTTTGTTAACTCTAAAGAAGATGAAATTCAATATGAGAGGGAATCTCTGTCTAGTCCAAATAACATAATAGCTCACAAATAAATTTCAATGCAAGCTCATGGTAACTCAAAGACTAATAGATTTAATCACTCATGATATAGAATCTATCATATGAAAAAAAAGACTTGCACAGTTTGCTCAACCTAGAGACGAGCTTATTAAAAAGTCAAATGATATTACAACTAACTTTTATGGCCTTGACCTTCTCATCGCTTGCAATAAAGAATAAAAACAATATACTCATCATCTAATTTCATAGGTATTAATATACATATATCTTCTCATTTCTTTTACTTATTTTCTTTTTTTTGATAGTATTAAGATTTTTAGATTTCTCTCTAAAGCATTATCTCATTCAAGATAACACCAAGCCATGTTGAGAGAAATATATTCCCTCTACTCTAGTGTGATTTGAGAATTTGTGTCATGATGAGCAAGAATATCTATTATTGATTACAAATAAGACTAATAACTAGAGAGCTCGGTCATATATTTGGTGCGAATTATTAAAATATTTTTTCTTCAATGGCCAAAATGACTTACGTACAAATTCATATTTCACCATTAACATCTTATAGACAAATAATCCACTAGTGAGACATGAAGAATATTTTTATTTATGATACTCTAGAAGAGAAAGTATATATGAAATAATTATTTATATTTTGAACAACATAATCAAATACAAATTATATATTATAAAAAATATTCTATTTCTTTAAATAATAATCAAAATCTTAATTTACAAAATTTTCACTAACAATCATTTTGTTTGGATTATACGTGTGAGTTATAAATTTTTATGTATTTTTCTAAATTTGATATTCTTATACATATAAATGATATTCTAATTATTAGAGATGAACATTAATATTACCTAACTTAGAGAAAATATTCAATCATTATTTTAAATAAAAAACTTTAAAAGACATATATTTTCTTAACATAGAAATGATATATTTTAAGAGAAGTATTATCTTGTCACAAAAAAAATAAATACTTCATATACTTATTAATATTGATCTTTTAAGTTGTATTCAAATAAATATTCAGATTAATTTAGTTCAAGTTTAACATGACTACTTCAATTGATTCTACTACTTACAAAAAAAAAACATACGAAAAATTAATTGTTTAATTAGAATCAAATTAAATTTAACATATACAATAAATATATTTAATCATTTACTAGATTTCTTGGAAAAATTCATCCTAATATAGCTCTTTGTAAATTAAAATTTGTAAAGAAATCTCTGACTTGAAATTTCTTTTGACAATCATAAACATTTACAGTTAGTTAGGTATTCAAATTTCAAATAGACAGCAACTTGCACAGATAAAAAATCCATGATAATTTTTTATACTTTTCTAGGAAACAATCTTATTTTCTGAAGAAAAAAAAAATAGATAATTATTTTAAGATTTAATACTTAAATAATTTATAACAATTATAATCATTATTTATGAGACACTTGCATCTAGTACATACTTATGGATATCATGTATTCAGCTCTCTCCTACTATTCTTTACAAGGATAATCAAGCAACAAGATATAGCATTCCATCTAATAATTAATGAGCAGACAAACCATAATGAAATAGATTACTTCTTTCTCATAGACAAATACGAGATTAGATCATTGCGATGATATATATTAAGATAGCAGAGTAAGTAACATATATTTTTACTAAGACCTTGAAAAAATATCAGCTTATTTTTTAAACTTAATATTTTAGATATTTACGCACTAACTTGAAAGAATGTAATTAAGTTTATTATTTTAGAATATTCATTACTTATTCCTTTTAATTTATATATGATATATGAGAGCACGTAATCTATGGAATGCCCCAATTTTGATTAGCACATTGTATAAGGGCTAGCCTAATGTTCAGAAAAAAAACCATCAATATATTAACTACTCGCAGACCTCATACTAAAACATGAGCCTACACACTAAGTACAACATCAAAATCTTAATTTCTAACAATTGATAAAAATTATTAAAAAATAAAAACTGAAGTTTGATATACTGCTAACTGCAAGCTCTTCCAAAAAATAAACGGGTAATGAATAGCTGTGAATTGAACAGTGATGATCAGACCAAATTCTAACAAACCCAGATGGAAGAACAATACACAAGCACAATACGTACTTAACACGCATCAATAAGGAATGGAAAGATTGATAAGGAAGATGAGCATATCGTACCTCATGGAAGGAGCAAGCACCAGAACTCCAGCGACCAAAGGAATCCACAGAGTTCTTAATGTCCACGGAAACATTAGGCAGTACAACAGCATCGTACAGATAGAGATCTGTGGTGTTTATCTCATCGACCTCGACAAGCCGAGACCCGGGCTTGCAGTAAAGTAACCTTGTATCGAGATTAACATCGAACCCTTTACCTAGTGCTTCCACAGATTTTATGGCTGTTTGCATGGCTGCGGTGTTTGAATTATCGACTCCTTGCTCCATTAGAACTGAGATTACTGATACGGATTAAGATCACCCTGACATAATCTAAGATGTGACTGAGCTGTGTTTCGACCACCTGATACCAATCATGACCCCTAAAAAGGCAGGAATCAAAGAGGAATTCATGTTTTCTTGAAAAAATAACTGGTGAGAAGTAGCCCCTGAACTGTGCTCAGCACTACCGCATCTATATCTTATCCGGAAGAATCAAACAAAGATTCTCCACTCACGCTGTCTCTCTGACGCAGGCGACAGCCTCCAGCTGAAATGAATCGGCTCCGGCTGCTAATATTCCTCTCGGGGCAAATCTAGCGAGAGATGTTGAAAAAACCTTGTGCCCGATTGGCAAGGCGCAAGCTGATAGGTTACCAGTGAAAAATCAAATAAAGTAACGTTATAAAAGCTATCGTCATGAACGAGCATGTCCCGGTCAAATAGCATGGACACTAATCAAACGGAAGACAGACGTCCTCCTAGTCCTGGCTCTGCCTTTGTGAAGTCAAGATTTGTTGGACTTGGTATACATAGTATTCAAATAAAGTGACATCTTGCCCAAAATTTCAATTCAAGCAAACAAACGCGTATAAGTGTGTGTGTGTGTGTGTGTGTGTGTGTGTGTGTGTGTGTGTGTGTGTGTGTGTGTGTGTGTGTTGTGTATAGGTGTCAAACGGGACGGGACGGGACGGGACGGGACGGGACGGGACGGGACGGGACGGGACGGGACGGGACGGGACGGGACGGGACGGGACGGGACGGGACGGGACGGGACGGGACGGGACGGGACGGGACGGGACGGGACGGGACGGGACGGGACGGGACGGGACGGGACGGGACGGGACGGGACGGGACGGGACGGGACGGGACGGGACGGGACGGGACGGGACGGGACGGGACGGGACGGGACGGGACGGGACGGGACGGGACGGGACGGGACGGGACGGGACGGGACGGGACGGGACGGGACGGGACGGGACGGGACGGGACGGGACGGGACGGGACGGGACGGGACGGGACGGGACGGGACGGGACGGGACGGGACGGGACGGGACGGGACGGGACGGGACGGGACGGGACGGGACGGGACGGCCCGGACTGCCCTGCCCATTTTTAGCAGGCCCGACCATGCTTTAGTGTCGGGCCAAGCACGGCACGGTTACTGTACCATGTCATGCTTGGCCCGACACGGTTCTATTGAGGTCAGCCCATCACGGGCCCGTAACACGAATCCGCCGGGTTCGGCCCGGTCGGGCATAACCTCTATATTAAAAAAATTAAGGGTTCGGCGGCGCGCCGTCGTGCTGAACTCCTAATTTAAAAAATTTAGGGTTTCTGTGCTTCCGTAACCCTAATTTTAAAAAAAATTCGGTTTGTACCAACGGGCCACGGTACCATGTCGGGTCAGGTACGGCACGAGGCCTCGTTGGCTCGACACGGCATGAGCCAAGGCACGAGAAATTTTGTGTCGGGCCGGCCCAAGTACAGCCGAATCGTGCAGGGCCTCGTGCCGGGCCAGGCCTATTGACACCTCTAGTATTGGGTCTACCATGGTTGGGCATATAGTTTTAATTTTATTTTGGTTTGAGTTTAATCTTAATTTTATTTGGTTTAATTTAATTGTTACTTTAATTAAACTTCTTCAAGTATTTGGGCTTTGCATAGCTCACTCCATTCCTCATTCGAGATCACCTTGAGATATATTCTAAACTATCTTCCACCACCTCATCTTTTATCAATAGCTTCTGATAGAATGATATACCTGACATCATAATATCATCTTCGTTGGTTTATAAGTTGTCATCCTCATTCATCTATTTATGGATATGAGGTTTAGTAACATTATTTTTAATTGATGAATAGAAAAATTGTATATTATTGTCTCATTCTTTAAGCCATTTTATCATGAATTTTGCTTCCAATAAATTTCTTCCGTGAAAAGCATATCCTCTACTTTGTTTATGGATTCTTTTAGTTTTTTTTTTTTTTTTTGCCCTTCTCTATTTTTATCAAGTCTCATTTATATGTCGCCTTCAGAATAAGATCCTCCGACTTATTGATATTTTTAAACATATCTCAAAAAATATTTTTATTCCAGGATCAGTGACCTTGTTTTAGTCAGAATAGTTTATGGGCTCATATCCTTATTCCGACTTCATTTGTGAGATAATTCCAGTTTGTATTCATAAACTCATAAAAATCTTTGCATTTTACCCACATAAACTGTGACCATATTCAATATTGCTTAGATTTTTCTAACCATCCGCATAAACTGTGATCCTTCGAATCATACATATCCTAGCCTGCTATCAAAAATGCAATTGTTAAGGTTCTCTAAAGACCTAAGTTTTGAAGATCTTCGACTTGCCTTCTCATCATATTTCGAGATAGTATCGAAATATCCTACTAGCAGCCAAGGTTGAGCCATTCTTTTAGAAAATTATGAAGTTTGGTCCATAATTCTTTTCTTTCTGGTATGCTATATTTGGCATAAATAGTAGTAAGGTTGAAACTATGTTTCCACTGCTCACTTGTTATGTCTAAATATATAGTGTGTGTCTAATTAACTACGATGTTCACATATATCTCTTCTTTTCAAAATATCCAAATTTTATTGTTTGAATTATTCAAGGCTGAAACATAGTTTAGTCTAATCCTAAGCTCTTCCAATCTAGTTTTTTTAAGGAATGGTTCAATAACTATCAAGATCACACAGCTTGTGATTTTTGAAGATATTCCTATCCTCCTTAAAGTATTTGATTTTTCTATTCCCCTAATATTCAATATGAGGATCATCATGGTTGGGTGTTGGGCTTTCCGGCATAAACATACTTACTTTCCACTTTCTCTCTTGATGTTTCACTCATCTTACTAGTGTCATCATCTCTTTTTTCTTATCTAAAAATATATCAATTTTCATGAGTTAACCTCCTCATTGATCTATGCTTACTAGTTACTAGGAAAGAATAGGAAATCATTGTTTATAGCATAGTTTGGTATTTTCAAGTCTAAACAATCTGATACATCCTTAGTGACTTTATCTATATCTCCCTGGGTAGGGGGATAAGAAGTCCCATCAACCCTGATTCATGAGTTGGATGTCAACCAGGTACTATTTTTTATCATACACACTACATATGGGGGGATATCCTCTAGCAATCTATATGATGATACCTCGATTCTATTCTCATCCTCATCCTTGCTCCTGGGAGATATTTCTTCTGCTAGAGATATATCTAAGCTCTATCTCTTATCAATACCTCAAAAAATCTTAACCTTTACTAGCATGTAGTAAAAAAAACCCATCTTGTCTAGCCATGCCCCTATTTTCTTCCTATCATATATTGACAGGTAGACTTATAATGAATAATTGCACATTCTATTATGAGTTGGTCATCATGTTGGGTCCATTCGGATTGTCTTTCCCAAATGGATCAACCACTTTCTTTTCTTCTGACTCTAACTCCTAGAATTTATTATGCATATATATGGGTAGAGTACTATCATCACTTAAGCTATTCCTAATGGAACCCCTCATGTGAGTTATAATATCTTCTGATATTGTCCCTCTAGTGGAGACTTCATTCTACTCTTCTTTAGGTCTATAAAGTAGCAAGTCTCAATTGAATGTCCTACTTTGTAGTTGTATGGACAGTATTTTAGTGTACTAATATACTTCACCATTTACTAATAGTCATCAACTTTCGAGCTAATCCAAATTTCTTAAGTTGATTCATCAGCCACATTCACTTCCACTAGTACTTGTAGTGAGAATAATATCAGTAGGAATCTCTCAGTTGCACCTATTACCCAAAATTGGTCGTCCAATCAATATCTCCAACATATACAAAATATATATATGTCACATAAGTGAATATGTAAGAGAGAAAATTGACCAAACCAGGACAATAAAGCTCTCTCTTAACAGATTAAAATATGGCATCCATTTAAGGAGCCTGACTACCAATGAGTTGATGTATGTTATTCTTTTTTTCTATCTCATGTAAAAATTGAATCATCATATTTCTCGCTTGAATTAGGTATAATTCAAATTTACCAATTAAATTGGCTTTTGTTTTAAAAAATTACTCAATTTCTAATTATTTGATATTCTCATTCGGAGCATGTCCATCAGGTTCCACAGTTCAGTCAAAGGAACTCTACTGTAGTAGCCTCCCCCCCTATGCTGGCCTTTGATGCTAGCATTTTCAATTGTCATGCCTCCACTTCGGAATAATTAATTTATTATTCATTGTTTTTCATTTTCTTTTGCTACTTAAAAATTATAAATATAAATATACGTGTGTGTGTGTGTGTGTGTGTTATAATTGTTTATTTTATTCTTGTTGATACACATCATTCATTTCCCAAGTATTCTTTTTTATTTTTTTATAATTTTTTTCTTTGAATTGCATATATATGTAAGATATATGTATAAGTTTTATATAATGTATATATACATCTATCTATTTAAATGTAATATATATCAAATATATTTATTTGTATATGTGAATACATAGACATGCTAAATCTCAAATATTTGGTGATAACGAGTTATCATAGACTTATTCTCCAGGTTTCATTAAAAATGTATGTGATTTAGAGTTTGGTGAAAACACGTGTAATGACAATGAAACCAAATTTTAGTCACTTAAAGATATTAAACAACACTTAGAACGTCATATAAGTTAGTTCTCATATTAAGAAGTCATACAGAGAGAAACAAAAAATTAGATACTTATACTAAATGCCTAATTGAAATATTTCCATTAATTGTTGTAGTTTAAGTTTTAAAATCATCACTCATAATGAATACCAAAATGAGCATTCATCAATTACTTTTCAAAATATAAAATTACTTTTGGTTTGGAAAATTTAGGAGTTTGGTGGATCCCTAGTTTTGCTAGCAAAAACTCATTTCAAATGACAACACCATCAAATTGGGAATACTCTCTAAAAATATTGAAGTCACAGTGCATTCTCCATGTGATCAAGCATGCTCTACTATTCTAACAATATAATAAATTAAAAATTTTGCTACTAATTATTATTTATTTAAGTTTATCCACAATAATTTTGTATTTGTTAAAGGCAACAAGACAATTTATTCTCGAAGAAAAATAAATCAATAGCTCAATGAAAGAGTGTAGCCCCTTAGATCAAAATCAGCTAGAATATTTATTTCTAATTTTTATTGAGATTGAATTCATTTATGTACAAGACTGTATTAATTCAATGTCATGCAAATATTTGAGTTAGCTAATATTCATTGTTTAGTTGCGACACTAAAAAAATGTATTTTAGCTTATAGATAACTAATTTATCATAATCCGAATACACTATATAGGAAGTGAGATCCATGAAGAATCTCCTATAATGCACTATATAGAAGTGCCATGGCTCATACTATTTCATTTTTTAAACTTTTTTTAATTCACTGACAATAAATCATTGAGGTTATTCCACTAAACCATTTTTTTCGTTGTCGCCTGTGAAAAAGTGCAGAAATCAACTTCCCATGAGAATGTGTCGAGATTATCAAATCTATGTGATTGCGTATACAAGGACCACACAAAAATTTTTTATTATCATATTTGCACATGTTATAGAAAAAATGAGAATAATTATTCAACAATTTTATCATCAAAGATGATCAAGTGTGATCTTGATGCAGAGGGAAAGCCAAAAAAAAATGGAGAAAAAAACTAAATGATTATCTTTTCTACGTGTATTATAAAATACATATCAAATACGATCAAACACAATCAAGCATATAGTAAAAATATATTGAATTCCATAAATAATATTTAAGCTATCGAATGAATTGGAAAAAATAATCAAGCATTGTTGAAATTTATTAAATTGTATAAAATTACAATCAAATTTAAGAGACAAAAATGTATGTTTAACAAAATTATAATCATATTTATGTCATCAGAAACATTGCACATGGTAAACATGGACAAACTATAATTCAAATTTATCATTTGCACCAACAAAGTTCACATCATTGTAAATATTTTGAAATTTTTTAATATCATTAATTAATTTCACATTGTATTGAATATCATTGAAATATATTTAGTAAAATCAAATACTAGAATATTGCAACTCCAAGAGGGTGCTTGTTCACAGACTATTATATTGCAAACATTAAGATAAAATCTACAAAAACAATCATAGATTGAAAATATTTATTTGAAAACATTGATTAATCATCTTCTAGGAATGTGACTTGTGGAAAAAACAGATCTATCCATGCATAGCTTATCCATAAACTTTTGAATGTTATCTATTATCTATAACTTATTAAATTGTAATCTAGCAACCTTAGATCTAAGATGCTTGGTCAAGTGGATATCACTAGTTTTATGATAATTAAAATAATAACATGCTAGTAAATTGTTTTGAAACTAAAACTTGTATTGACTGCCCATACAAAAAGTTGATATTTCCCTTTATTTTTCACCTTAAAAAATTGAATTTAGTAGTAGCCTTATATGTTGAAAATCGCTTGATTCATCATTTAAATCATACTCCATCACATATTTATGGTTAAAAAAAAATCAATATAAACAAGTGATAGATAAATAAGCATCTTCATTATTAATAGTATATGCTTTTTGAAAATGTTTTTCATGCATGACTCTACATCAAAGCCATGATGATGATGAACCATTCACAATGAAAATTTTGGCCTAAAACAAAATAATCTCGGCACGTGTTCTAAATATATTAGATTTTATTCATATTTTCTTGGGCTCTTACGTTTAACTTTTTCATCTTTGACAAAACCTAAAAAATTGACTATACCATTCATTGTTTTAATATTGATCTTTGTAAATTATTCTCATATTTTTAAGGCAACAAGTTCAAACTATGATAATGTCAACAATGATCTTTTTAAAATATTAAAAATATCATCTCATTGTGTAAAAAAAAAAGTCATCAACATAATAAAAAAATCATATTAACAAGAAAACCAAAATGACTAAATACATATTAAAAATAATTATCTCATAGTTAAATTCAAGGTGACTTCAAATGTTAAGAAAAATAATGCACTACTTGAAATGATGTAAATATCTATTTGGTTGTTATCAAGTTTATCTCATAAACTAATTTTTTATGAAATTTCCATTTCTTAATTTACATCTTTTTTGACAATAATGTGGTATACGTGACTTAGTCATTTTTTTTTAATCTTTCCAATGTAACATATCAATTTTAGGTTGCTGCACTGGAAAAATCGTTCTCTTATATTTAAAAAAAATTCTAGGAGGCCTTGTGTATTCCTCGGCATTACATTTAATAATATATTCTTAAAAGATTGTTTTTAGTTTGGTTTGATTCATTCTTTAAATTCATTTAATAATATGTTCGAAATTTATTTTAGCTAGGTTTTATATACGATGGGAAATGTCTAATTTTCATGGCCCCAATATATTAGGTCCAAGTACTTTTTTTCCTCAAACAATCATTCATACATAAAAATTAATAACAAAGAGTATTATAAAACATTAGCATTGCAAATTTCTCATGCTTGCTTATTTACTTTAATTAGAATGTCTCTATCAGCCCTGCGACCATAGGGAAAAATAATTATTGTACCAAAATTTTATACCATAGTATGTATGTGGAAAATTAAACTATTTCCCTTTTAATTGAAGCTCGTATGTTATGCCCTTTAAGTTCTGCTTCCATTTTGATCAAAATATCATAGATCGCCCTCTATATATGTCTTTCATTCTTATCTTATCTCCCCCACCTTGCTTCAATGATTGCCATCTATATTTTTGTTTTTCAACCTCCTCTGTCTCAATCAATTAATCAATCAATCTATCTCTCTCTCTCTCTCTCTGTGTGTATATATATATATATATAACATGTTGAAAAAATTTGAGAACAAAACTCTAATTTATCAAGAAGAAGAAAACTACTCTCTACAAAAAAGAGCACTCCACACTCTCTCAAAGAAGAACACTAAAGGAAAGCTTTCAAGCTTTTATTGATGAAAAATTGAAAAACACAAATACAAGGGGGGTATTTATAGGTTACAAGATTCAATATCAACCACACGATTAAATAGTAGTAAATTAATCCAAACCATTGAATAAAAAAAACATCTACCTAACTCTTACCTAACTTCCACCAAACTTCTACCAACCTTCTACCTACCTTCCACTAACACAATTTAAACTTTTACTAAAAAATACATTAAACATTTACCAAAACAAAATGGGCTTGAATTGGGTTGGGCTTCAACTTGGGTTTGTCTTGAAGTTGGGTTGACATTGATTTTTAACACTCCCCCTCAATGTCAGCTCCCATTCTCCGCACTATGTCAAGCTGATGGCAAAACATTTCGAGTTTGTCTATACTCAAACTTTTGGTGAACAAGTCTGCAACTTGATCATCTGTCTTGATTTGTCGCATCTCAATTTCTTCTAGCAGAACTTTCTCTCTAACAAAGTGATAATGCACTTCCACATGTTTAGTTCTTGCATGAAAGACTGGATTTTCTGCCAAACGAATTGCCGATTGGTTGTCACAATATAGTGGAACTGAATAATCTACTGATTGATGTAGATCATTCATCAACTGTACCAACCAGGTAATCTCTTGAGCTGCCATTGCTGCTGCTCGATACTCTGCTTCAGTTGTTGACAACGATACTGTCGGCTGCCTCTTGCTACACCAAGAAATTGTTCCGGAACCAAGTTTAAATACATACCTAGTTGTTGACCTCCTGGTGTCATGATCACCTGTATAGTCAGCATCACAGTAACCAACTAATTTGCAGTCTTCCCCTTTCTTGTACAAAAGACTATAATCGATTGTACTTTTCACATATCTCAATATTCGTCGAACAGCTTCCAAATGGGGTTTCTTTGGATTTTGCATGTAACGACTCATCACACCAACTTCATAAGATATGTCAGGTCGAGACAAGGTTAAGTAGATTAGACTACCTACTAATTGTCGATACATTGTTGCATCTTCCAAGTCTTTTCCTTCATGTGCGCACATTTTGGCATTTGGTTCCATCGGAGTTGAAATCGTCTTGCATTCGAGCATTCCAAACCTCTTTAACAAATCTTTGGAATATTTTTGTCGACAAAGAAACATTCATGTATGTGTACGATCAATCTCTAGATCAAGAAAGTGCTTCAACTGCCCAAGTTCCTTCATTTGGAAACGAACTGATAAATTCTCCTTGGTCCGAAGAATTTCTTCCTCGTCATCATCGGTTATGATTAAATCATCTACGTACACTAGCATGATAGCTATCTTTCCTCCATTTGCTTTGACAAATAGGCTAGAATCTGCAGGTGTTACTGAATAACCACTATGTGTCAAAAATTCAGCAATCTTACCATACCACGCTCTAGGTACTTGTTTCAATCCATAGAGTGCTTTCCGTAGCTTACAAACAAATTCAGGATGATCTCGACTTTGAAAACCCATTGGTTGGATCATATAAATCTCCCGATCCAGCTCTCAATGAAGAAAAGCATTCTTCACATCCATTTGCCACAAATTCTAATCTTTGTTGGCTGCAAGTGCAAGTAGAACTCGTACAGTTGTGAGTTTAGCCAATGGACTAAATGTTTCATCGTACTCTAGTCCGTACTATTGAGAGAAACCACGAGCTACCAATCGTGCCTTGTACCTCTCAATTGACCCATCTGAACGATGCTTTAACTTGTAAACCCACTTACAAGATATCGGTTTCACATCTCTTGGCATTGGCACGAGATCCCAAGTCTGATTCCGTTCAAGTGCATCGATCTTTTCTTTCATAGCTCCTATCCATTGAGAATCCTCTGATGCTTCTTCAAATGACTCAGGTTCTACCACAGTTGCTTCTTCAACTATGGCTGCATTGACATATTTGGGATTCGGCCTCCGTGTTCTTGTTGACCTTCGAAGTTGAGATGTTGGAGTCGACTCTTCAGCTTCACTAGGCCCACCTTCTTCACTTGGTTGCACATACACACCAGTTTGCCAAGGACTTTGAGTCACTTTTTGTTCAGCTTCATCACCATTTGAATCTTCTGATTCTTCTGAATTTGGTAGAAGTTGAACAGTATCCTTCTCCATCTTTTGTTGCAACTTGTCTTCGAATTCTTTTGAGTCTGGCAGCTCATCCTTTTTCAAGGACCACCAAGAAGATGCTTCATCAAACACCACATTCCGTGAAGTGTAGCATTTTCCATTTGTTGGATCACAACATCTCCATCTCTTTCTCTGGTCATTGTATCCCACAAAGATACATCTAATAGCTTTCTTGTCAAACTTGCTCCGCAAATGATCAGGAACAAAGACATAGCATACACTGCCAAATACTCGAAAGTAGTTAACTGTAGGTTTCATGTTCCACATTTTCTTGAAGGGTGAGATAAATTCCAACTTTGGCTGGGGAAGTTTGTTGAACACAAAGGCTGCAGTCCTCATTGCTTCAGCCCAAACCTTCTTAGCACATTCTTTGCATGTAACATACTTCGACAAATTTCTGCAAGATGGCGGTTCTTTCTCTCGGCTACACCATTTTGTTGTGGTGTATTGGCACAAGTATACTGACGACGTATGTCACATTCCTTTAGGTATTGTGAAAACTCCCTTGAGCTGAATTCTCCCCCATTGTCTGTGCTCTGTGCGCAGGCAATGGATCTTCTTCCCCACTTTTGCTTCAACAGACTCTCTAAACTCTTTAAACTTTGAGAATGTGTCAGATTTTTCTTTCATGAAGAAAACCCACACATACCTTGAGAAGTCATCGATAAATGTCACCATATATCACATACCTCCAATTGATGGTTCCTTAATGGGACCAAACACATCAGAGTGAACCAACTCCAATGGTTCCTTTGCTTTGAATTCTGATTCCTTGTATGGTAATTGGTGCGCTTTACCATACTGACATCCTACACATACCGTGTCTACTCGTACGTCAAGTTGAGGAAGCCCTTTCAGCATTGACTTTTTCACCATCACACTTAGCTTTGAATAGCTAATGTGACCTAACCGCATGTGCTACAAATCTGTTGTCTCATTTCTTCTTGTCTTGTCTACGTATGCAGACTCCGCTGACATCACATACACAGACTCTAATCGTCTTCCCTCCATTGTTGGCTTTTCTGAGATCTTGAAGTCTCGAAACACATTCACATCTTGTGGACCGAAGAGGACATAGTGGCCCAATGATGTTAGTTGAAACACAGATAGTAAATTCTTCTTCATTCTTGGAACATGGTAAACATCTTCAAGTGGCACTTGGTTAGGATTATACCGAGGTGTAATTATTTTTTTACCAATGTGAGTTATTAGTAACCTCGAATTGTCGGCCATCACCACCACATGATTTCCCTTGTACTCTGACAGGTTATGCAACTTTTCTCTATCACCCGTCATGTGATTTGAGCATGCCGAGTCTACGATCCAGTCATTCTCGTAGTCAATCTTTTCGGGTGTTGTTGCAGTAAGAGCTAATTCTTCTTCCTCCTTAGCGAACAACGATAAGCCATCCCTATCATCTTCATTAGAACTTGAAGTAGCAGCATTACTTTCAATGTGCTTTTTCTTGCTCCAACAATCTTTCGCCATGTGGCCCATCTTCCCGCAGTTGTAACACTTGCCACCAAACTTTCTGCTATTATCTTGATTCTTTGAATCTCCCCTTTGATGAGAGCCATTCTTTCCTTTCATCTTGTCACCATTTGCTTTTGATCTGCTACCATCGTTCCACTTGAAACTGTCTTTGCTTTTGTTGGTGTAGAGTGCTTCTTCTTCACTCTTCAGCGAGACACCACTCATTTGCTTAGCCATTGCTTCTTGACTGGCTAGCAAATTTTCAAACTCAACAAGAGATGGTTGTGTCGGCCATCCTTGTACAACAGCAACAAACCCTCGATACTCGGGTCTCAAACCATGGATAATTATTCTCTTTATCCTAGTTTCTCCAATAGGAGCTTTCGGATCTAACTCCGAAATTTCGCG
The DNA here is from genome assembly GCA_029783825.1 of Sapria himalayana. Taxonomy (NCBI): domain Eukaryota; kingdom Viridiplantae; phylum Streptophyta; class Magnoliopsida; order Malpighiales; family Rafflesiaceae; genus Sapria; species Sapria himalayana. Next base: position 16,886 of record JAREIK010013182.1, read on the forward strand.
GCATAGTGACTTCATCTTGTGAAAGTACTGACCAATCGTCATGTCGCGTTGCGTCATCGATAACAGCTCATTCTCGAGAAGCTGCAGTCTTGCATCATTCTTCTTTGAAAAGAGTGTAGCAAAAATATCCCATGTTTCCTTTGGTGTTTTGGCATCCCGAATGTGCTCAAGCATTTCTTCTTCAACTATGGTTTTTAAGGCAAACATTGCTTTGCCTGTTTTAATTTTCCACTTCCGCAAGATACCATTTGCATTCTCTACTGCCGGTTGTGTAACTTCATCACCACCAACAACTTCCCACAAATCTTGACCTTGTAGGTAAGACTCCATACATGTTGACCATATGTTGTAGTTTTGGTTGTTGAGCTTCTTGATCCCTCCAACGACTTGAAGATCAGCCATTTTGTTTACAACGATCTACTTCTTACTTGGAAAGGGTCACACCATTTCACGGGAACTGTATGAACAGTACCGTATACGTGAATAGTATCGTATACTGGAATAGTACGTAGTCGTGAATAGTACACCAGGTAAGTTCCCAGGAAAGAGAGGTGGGTCACAATGGACACGCTTAAATCACCAAGTCTTTAGCCAAAACTTATCATTGACATGCACCTCCACACCACAAACCTTTTCCAGCAACCACAAGAACAACTGGATGCTTCTAACCAAAAACCAATCTCAAGAAATATTTTTTTTTTTGATGTGGAAGATCAGACAGTGCTGCAACCATAGAGCATACTCAAGAATATCCTAGAGATCTCACAACCTCCATCTGATACCAAATGTTGAAAAATTTTGAGAACAAAACTCTAATTTATCAAGAAGAAGAAAACTACTCTCTACAAAAAAGAGCACTCCACACTCTCTCAAAGAAGAACACTAAAGGAAAGCTTTCAAGCTTTTATTGATGAAAAATTGAAAAACACAAATACAAGGGGGGTATTTATAGGTTACAATATTCAATATCAACCACACGATTAAATAGTAGTAAATTAATCCAAACCATTAAATAAAAAAACATCTACCTAACTCTTACCTAACTTCCACCAAACTTCTACCAACCTTCTACCTACCTTCCACTAACACAATTTAAACTTTTACTAAAAAACACATTAAACATTTACCAAAACAAAATGGGCTTGAATTGGGTTGGGCTTCAACTTGGGTTTGTCTTGAAATTGGGTTGACATTGATTTTTAACATAACATTCTCATTCTCTCCACAGCATAGCTACATTCACATGACCATATAACCCCCAATGTCCTTTAAAGTCTATTCTTTGAATACTACCCAATATCTCTCTCACTATCAATTGTTAATCTATATTCACTCATTCATTGATGTGAACTTAGATAAGTAGATTGTGTGTTTATTTGGTGCACTAGAGTTAGTAATATAATATTTTTTATTATTTGTTTTTGATTAGCCCAATAATTTTATATTAGAAACCTCATTCTCTCATATCTTGAATTAACAACATAAACTCTTTTAGGAGGCTCCATGAATTTTTAGATAATGCAAATGATATTGTACTTTGGAAGATAATATTTTTATTATATTTAAAATTTTTACTCACCACCTAAAAAAAATACTTCTACCCATCAAGATATTACCCTCGAAGAGGCTTCATTTTTTAAATTTTATTCAGGGTGCATATTTTATGGGATAATGTTGACAAAGGATCAAATAATCCTTAAAATCACAAAAGTAACATCTCACTTTTTTGTAAGATCAAATTCTTTAACTTGGAAAAAATATGGCCCATCACTTTTTTCCTTCAAAAAAAAAATTAAACATAATTAAAAATAATTTAAAAGTTGAAGTGTATATATGTACCAAGTTTTTGTGGATGTTTTTTATTATTTTTTTGATGTGATTAGATTAAAAAAAAGCTTTAGATACATGTATTTTATTTAATTATATTTCTGATAGATTTAGATAAATAATATCAAAATCATATATAATTTGAGTATAAATAGTAAAATTGGTGGAATGTTAAATTGGTAGACTTAGTGAAAAGTTAAATTGGTAGACATGAGAGTAATAAAAAATTTATGAAATTTCTAATAATGATATATTTTTATACTGGTACATTCTTTTTGAGAAGTCATGGATTATACAAAGGCTCTAAGAAAATGTTGTGTCCTTTACAAAACTAAAATTATTTGATAATGAGTCCAAATGATTTTTAATCATAATATTTTGTGTTGCCATGTCTTTCTGTTCTAAAGAGTTTATTTTCCTTTAGTCATGAGATTCTTGCCATCGTGACTTTGTGTTCAAGAGTAGAATTAACTCAATTTTGTTAATATTTGTTGCCATTACTATGTATTCCAAATAAGAATTTTTTTTAGTCATGCCATTTTTGTTGCCGTGACTTTCTGGTTTAGTGAGTTTATTTTTAAATCATAATAATTTTGTTGTGACTATTTTCTCCTGAGAGAAATTTATGTAGAACTTCTAACCTATAAGTTTTATTATAGTATGAGAGTCATGTGTTGATTGTGATAATAGATGACACGTAGGTTAATGAACGTAGAGAAAGGGATGTGTTTCATAAGGTGGTAATAGTCTTTATATCATTTCTTCTTTTATGACTTCCATAGGTAAAATTAGTAGGGATATATGTTAATTAATGCGAGTATGGTGCTAACAAATTTAAAAGCTCAAACAAAATTGCTACCTCATTGTTTCTCTTTATCATGACTGTAAAGATCAGAGAATAGAAATACACACTCAAAATAGTCAGCGAGACACTTTGTATGTCAAGGTAAAAAAATGAAAAATACACATCATATTACCATTCACCTAATAATCTTACCATAATATTAAATAAAAATTCATCATTTAGAAGGAAGTAAATCACAAGGTTTATTTTGCATAAAATAAAATAAAAAATAAGAAATAAAATAAGAAATAAATAAGAAATAAAATAAGAAATAAAATAAGAAATAAAATAAGAAATAAAATAAGAAATAAAATAAGAATAAAATAAAATAAATAAGAAATAAAATAAGAAATAAAATAAGAAATAAAATAAAATAAAATAAAAAAAATAAAATAAAAATAAAATAAAAATAAAATAAAAATAAAATAAAAATAAAAATAAAATAAAAATAAAATAAAATAAAATAAAAATAAAATAAAAATAAAATAAAATAAAATAAAAAAAAATAAAAATAAAATAAAATAAAAAAATAATAAAATAAATAAAAATAAAATAAAATAAAAATAAAAAAAAATAAAATAAAAATAAAATAAAATAAAAATAAAAATAAAATAAAAATAATATAAAAATAAGATAAAAAAATAAAGATAAAATAAAGATGAAATAAAGATGAAATAAAGATGAAATAAAGATGAAATAAAGATGAAATAAAAAAGAAATAAAAAATGAAATAAAAAATGAAATAAAAAATGAAATAAAAGTGAACAAAAAGTGAAAAAAGTGAAAAAAAAGGGAAAAAAATGAAATAAAAATGAAATAAAATAAATTTATCATCACTCAATTTTTCACCACTTATTTTTCAGCATTTAATTTTCATCACTTATTTTTCAGCACTTAATTTTTCAGCACTTATTTTTTCCGTACTTATTTTTTGATTTTACGCACTTAATTTTTCAGAACTTAATTTTTCATCAATTAATTTTTCATAACTTAATTTTTCAGCACTATATTTTTCAGCACTTATTTTTCAGCACTAATTTTTCAGCACTTAATTTTTCAGCACTTAATTTTTCAGCACTTAATTTTCAGCACTTAATTTTTCAGCACCTAATTTTTCAGCACTTAATTGTTCAGCACTTAATTTTTGCATAAATTATTTTTAGTTTTTATAAGACGGGACATTAATTCTCCAAGGCTCACTAAGTCACGTGGCGCGTCCGCAGATGAAATGAGCGACTCTCTGGGAACGAAGATAGCATCTGGATCCGTGTCATGGTGGTTGCATGATGCATTCGAATGGATGCGGCATACGCTTTCGTCTTGTGTTACTTTTGTTACTGTCTCTGCCGTTGATTTGTTTTTCCTATCGGCCTGGAGATGTTGTCCCCACGAGCAAGAGGGTCAATAGCACACTCGGTTCGTAGCATCATAATAACTCTCAATTTTTTCGATTGACTTCCTCCGTGCGCCTGCTTCTGATATCTCGATCACTTACTCTGGAAGGCCTTTGATTGATGGTTTCAGTGGAGAACTCAGTGCATGATATGAGTCGGTAGGCACTATGCCCTATTTTTGCGGTAAATCGCGAGGTACTAGCCATAGAAATATTTTCACATTTTGTCTGGAAAGGAGCAAGAATAATCACTATGTAACTGGAAGTGGAATAAATTATTACCCACCTAATTGAGAATTATCAACCAGCACATGGTGGGATATTAATAAAATATGAACCTTCTAAACTAGTAGTTGGAGTAGGGGGGAGGGGGGTGGAGGGGGGGTTAATTGTAATGATTGAGTTTAGAATTGAATTACTAATATTTACAAATCTTTACCTTGTCTCAAGTCTTGCATATAATCATTTCTTTTGGTTTCCTTTATGTTTATCATTCATTTCAAATTTCAATTAGAATTAATGTGTCGGGTTAACTATGATAGGTATATTCTCATTATATGTGTGTGCGTGTATGGCACACACACACACATATATGCACACTTATATATAGATATACTCATGCTTATATATAAGTATGTATGTATTTATATATACATATAAATATATGAATGTACAGGTGTCTACCCACACACACACACACACACACACACACACACGAACTAGTTGTCCAAGCTAGTTTCAAGAACAAACTACTTGTGTTCATTCTAAGAATGAGTTGCCTGGGTTCATTCCATGAATGAGCCATGACAACTCGTTTAATGAGGGGAGGGATGCTTGGGCATGAGGCACATTTTTTTTTTGGCGTCTCCATTGCTTTATGGAAATGGTTTCACCTTTTTAATGGTGAGGTAGTTTTTCCGGTGCTTCATGGTACCCATGCTTTAGGCACGCATGCAATAACTATGAAGTTGACCCTCAAGTTGTATATTTAGCTTACACATATAAGAAATTTATTATATGATATATTATTATTATTTGGAGATAATCTTAATTTTTTAAAAATTATGATATATGATACTTTTGGGATTTGGTATAGATGCAATATTCACGATAATAGCTTATGAGTTTTTTTTTTTTTTTTGGATAATTCATTTTTTTAAGAAGATTAGGTATTTATTTCTTTCTCTTACTATTCTCTATTATGGTAATCATATATTAAGATATATAATATTTAATTCGATATTTAATAACTGAACAAAATATATAGAAGTGAATTATTATTTTATCAGAACAAAAATTTATAAAGAGATCGTTACTATAGTTTATATATTTAAATAAATCTTCAAACATATTTATATTTATAAAGAATTTGAAGATGTCTCAATTCAATTTCATTTTTTTCAAGCTTGCCATATTTGAAATTTATGAATCATGCTTCAGTTTTATTTGGGTTATAATACTTATTTGTTGTTATGTTTTTATTTATGCTTCTACAATTTCATAGAATTTAATAATGATTGACAAAATTTTAGTTTGACCTTTAAATTAAGATGTTTAAGTTTATCTAAAATAATTATCTATAAAAAAGATAAAATATCTATTATCATCATAAAAAAAATAAATCAAATAAATTTTTACTAATATTCTGTTAACATGCATGGTGAAAAGTCATACCATGTTTTATTAGTTAATACTCACTCATAATCAATAATAGTTATCTTATTTATGTTTGATTTCATTAATTTCAACATGACCAAAAAAGAATAATCAAACATAGAAAAAAAAGAGTAGAAAAAAATGAAATTAATTTTATCAATTTCATTAATATCAATTATATCTAGATATTAAATACTTTAACTTGATTTTTGAGATTAGAAAAAAGGAGTACAATATATTACGCCTAATTCTCAAAGAATTTGTGCTCAAATTTTTTTTGATCCCACACATGTAAAATTAATTGAGCTAATTTTAGATGTTGCCATATGTATCGACTCATACCAGTGTCACTGGCTACAACAACATTAAAAACCCTCGACCCAAAAAATGATAAAAAAAATTAAAATTTAGTAACATTAAAATTAATTCGTAATTCTATAATCTAAAAGTTAGAAGTGAAACTAATTGTAAAAAGACTTTTAATACTTATGTCTCCAAGAGAATTGATAATCTTTAGAAAAAAAATAACTCTTTCTTGGAGTTGGTGGTAAACTTGACAAATCTACATTGAGAAGACTTTGGAGTAAAACCAATAGTTTGCGGCAACTACCTTGACAACTACCTTGACAAATGTACGATGAAAAGACTTTATTTTTGAATGTTGAAATTGGCAAGTATAATATATGCTGGGGAAAACACGAGAGTAAAGACTTTCAACAAGCACATACTTGATCATGAGCATACATGAGTATATGCTGATTCTTTTTTTACCGGATGCCAATAGTTTTGATATTGATAAATTTTTAATTTTTGCAAAAAATGATTTTATTTACATGTAACTCATTAAATGATATTGATGCCTAGAGTTGGATAATAAATGGATTGTACACTATGAATTGTAGTTGATCAATCTAGGCTTTATTTAGGACTATAAAATCAATTGATTTACTTTTGCTTTAGATGCAAGAGCTTTTCAACCCAGGGAGAATAATGATTATGTTTGTTTTATTTAAATAAAAATCAATTTGGGTGGGCGTGTGAAATTTAATCTTCTCATTTTCATCTATCATTGCTTATCATAACCAACAAAATTGTATATAAAAATATACCCAATTCAGCCGATATCTATAATCTTGGGTGCAGAATTAAATTTTCAAATTTAATTCTCATCAATTTACCCAATTTGCTAAAATCCTATTTGAAGAATTTAATCTTTGTATTTAATTATTGTCGATTTATATAATTCATTCAAACTTTAAGTGGAAATTAAATTTTCAAATTTAATTCCCATCAATTTTAAAATAATATCTTTTAATTTCATACTTTCTTGCACACTTAAGCATATTTAATTTTTCTCTATGCACAACTTGATGCTCAATTAGAGTCTGAATATTTGACTAGCTGAAGATCACTATGATCACTAAATAAAATATTAAGTTTTAAAGTTTTTTTCACATGTTTAATTATGTGAAGATGTGTGTCAAAGTTAATATGTAATAAATAATTTATGAAATAATTAATTATACTAATTATATAAATTATATTGATTTAATATATTTAGATAATTAATATTTTATATAATTCTTATTGTTCAATTTAAATTTTCTATCAAAATTAGGTTTTCAATAAAGATGGGAAAATTATAAAGAACCAATATGAGAGGAGAGAAAAAAAAAACACAGGAAAAATATATTTTTTATTCAATTCAAAAATAAAAAATAAAACACATGTATATTATATGGTTGGAGTTGTATATATGTCGAATACTTTCATGCAAAGTAAAATAGAAAATAAGCAAAATAACTAACAAAATGATGCAAAACCTCAAAATATTTTTCGAATTTATATACATATGTCATAATTGCCCAAAATAGAAAATACACATGTGGTCCTTTGAGTTTCTTTGTAAAAATATCTGTAATTTGATCGAAAATAAATATAGATATTAGTTATTGAACCATCTTGAATTTTCTTTTGTATTAAATGATAATCAATCTCAATATATTGTATTCACTTATAAAATATCGTGTTGAACCATCTTGAATTTATAAAACATCTGTATTAAATATTAATATGGTAGCAGTGTTGAGATGTCTAGATATTACATTAAAACATCTTGAATTGATAAGTTAATGTACAACATGATCAAAATGATTCTGGGTAGATTCGTGCCTATTATGTTGGGTCATCTAGGGTCATGTCGGATTATGCTATTTTTTTGGGTAGTGCCATCATAGGCATTGTCCACCGGCCACTGCTACCGCCATCATAGGCACTGTCCACCGGTCACTACTACCGCCACCACACATAGATGATTAATTACCATAAAAATATAGAAAAATTATAAAATAAATAATAAAGGAAAAAAATTAATTATATGTACAACACACATTAGACATAATATTAATGAATTATAAGTATAACTAAAAGACATATATGAAATAAAAATATATATTTTATTTCAATTCAAGGTCCAAAAGATATATATGAAATAAAAATGATAACACTGATTAATAATAATAGTAAAAAAATAATCATAATTCATAATCGAAGTATCAAATTTGAATTGTATCATATTAAAATGACAATTATAAAATAAATACAGTATTAACAAATAACAATCAATCTTAATACTAATTGGTATTTATATTGCAAATCATCATTATCATGTAAGTATCTGATGGTTTTGCTAATGGTGACCTCAATATCTTTCAAATCTTGTGAGTTATTATCTGTCAATAAATCATGTTTTATTCTAGATGTTTATCTCAAAATTTTTCAATCTTTTATACATGCAAATATCTTAATGATATTTGATCATAATCTTGATATTCTATTTAAAATAATATTAGCTGTAATAGAAAAAATAGATTTTGTTGCTATACTAGAAATTAGTAGGGTCCGTAAATTCCATATCATCTTAGATAACATGTAATAAATGAATTTATATAATTTTTATTATAATAAAATATTAAAATTGTTATTATTATTATGTGATAGGATTGAATAGTAATTAATATCTAAGTATCGAAATAGCTCGTTTCTATTCAATTAATTTTTTGTCATTTTTTTTGTTAACTAAATGAAAAAGTTATTATTTTTGAATACGATGTCTATGTCTGTACTTGAGGCATGGTTATAATTATTATCATATCTAGTATTATAATATGTAAATTTTGGATTGTAATTGGTACCTAAGGCTACCATGGTGGGCTAGAGGCTCAACATGGTAGCCTCTAGTCTTAGCACAATTTTGGATTGTATCTTGCCAGGTTAAACATGACTGAGTTGGGCCTTGGCTTGTGTTGTGCCTTGCCTTGTGTTGTGCATGAGCTACCCGGCCCACATTACACCTTTATGTTTACATGATAAATATGAGAATAATGTACATATGTGTTTGACTAAAAGATTATAGAAAATGGTTGCTTATATTACTTGCTTTTACTACTTGCTTATACTAAGTGATATATTATTTAATGACTATGAAATAATACAATATTTTCTATAATTTTTGTTATATCTGGATGAGTTAATTGGAGAGCTATTATCTACGGACAATTACATACTAAGATCAAATAGGGAGTCAATCGATATGTATTCTTATCATGTTAAGATTATACAAAATAACTAAAGTTTACAACTTTACATTAATTGAGAAATTAATATTTTATATTTTAAGTATGCGATCTCAATACTTAAGAAATATTTTAGATGTGATAAATCTTTCATCTAAACATTAGTTTTAAAAATAATTTTTATTGAAATATATTTAATTAATTATCTTTTATAATTAGAATATTATTAATATATATTACTAATATAATATAGTATTCACGTGAATTATGCATGTAGAAATATGAATAATTTGATACAACTCTTAAGATCAAAAGTAGTGAGCTTGAAGTTTACAAACCATTCCTGCACACCCTAGAACAATAAACATTGTGACTATTATATAAACACCTCTCCACTCAATATCAGAATGAATGAATGTATTTCCTACCTGCATCTGATATATGGTCTATGACTCTATATGTAAAAAAAATAAATAAAAAATAACAACTTAATAATGATTATGTCGGTAATAAGAAAAAATATATTTTAATATTTTATATCATACATTTGTGTAAATCTCTAAACTATTAGTTTGTCCTTATGCTAATTAATATTTTTTCAAGGTTCAATTTTTATTATGCACACTCACTTTCTTTTCGTCACAGGGTTATCTGAAAATTTTAGAACAAGATCTTATGAACGATTGAATGTGATTGCATTCAATTGATCTAATTTCGTTTGTCGTCATTTTGATTGACTAAGTTTCATAAAAAATATATTATGGATCTTGTGTTATTAAGAGAGTACAAAACCCAAAATACTTGTGACAATGATTGCTGGGTATAGCATATCCTAGGTTCATTTCGTAAGGTAATTAAAAGGGTCAAGTCCCTTTTTTTAGTTGAATCAGCTTATGTGAAATGGGGCTTGCCAATGTGAAACTGTGAACAAATCTTTTTAATATATATCTTTAGGTTGGAATAATCAAATCTTTCAATTTTATTTTTCCTTTTTGGGTCTTGGGAAGACTCATCTCTTATATCATGTGTGATATTCACATTGAGTTCCTCTTCCTGACATACATCTCCAAGAGATGTCCCACAACTCTACTAAAAACTAGTTGTGCAATCTCTTGCATTGAATTTTTAAAAATATTTTTCCGAAGGATTAGCACATTTGTACTTATAAAAATTTTAATGGTCTCTGGTAAGTAGTGTATATATTTCTTTTGAATACTAGAGCATCAAAAGAAGTTGTACTTAGTGGTAGGAGTGACCACCTTCTCTCTACGTGGAGAGAAATTTGAACAAAATACATTCGCTCAAAAATCTAAGTGGAGGGTGAAAAAATCTCTCGATACAAATGCTAATATGGGATATGGTGTGAAAGAATAAAAAATTACACCAAGTTAGTTAGGAAGTTAGTGTTTGGTGTTGTTTCTCCCTAAAAATATTTTATTCTTGTTTGTACTATTATGTTTATTACATGACATATATATTTAACTTGAAAAATGTCAAGTAAAGAAATGTTTTTTATAATTTTGACAAATATATTAATGATGACATTGTTATTTGAAACATTATGAAATACAATACTAAAAATTTTATTTTAAATATTATATTTTTAAAATATCTTTGTTAGACATAAATATATGACAGTGTCATCATAAGGTGAATGATTTAAAAAAATTATAATTTTTTTATTTAATTTTCATTTAGAATTGACATAGTATATAATGAGGCCCGCGAATAATGTGTTATTGCTATTAATTCAAATATCAGATGTCAAAGATACCATTCAATCATATTTTTAAGTTCATTAATTATTAATTTTTTTTGATTTAAAATATTCCATTATTTTATTTATGCTTGTAGACTTAAGAATTTTATGGTAAATATATTAGAAATAGATTTGCATAATATTAATAATTTTTGGATCTTCCAAAACTTTAATTGGCTAATTCTTGATTATAATTAATTTAGTTTTTTATTTTCTCTTAAACTTTTTGTAATAAATAAAGGGAGTTGATGAATCTGCAATTGATTTAACTTCAAATATTTTATTGTTAAGTTGAAATTATTTAGGATTTAATATATTATATTTTTAATGTATTGATTGACATGTCTTTTATGGTAATCAATACTATTAGTACTCTTATATGTATATATTTTTTTATAATATATATACCGTGTTATATATTTTTTGATATTCATATTATTTTTATTTATAATTATATTTAAATATATTTAGACTTCTAAAAATTTATATATTTTTAGATTTTTTAGATAAATAAGTTGAGATCCTATGATAGAACTTAGTTTAAGTCTTAGATATTTCGGTTGGATTATTGTTATTATCAAAATTTATGTCTAATTTATTTTTATTAAATTCATTAAATATTATAGTTTAATGTTAAATATTAATTTTGTATTAATTTAATAATACAAGATTATAAATAAAATAAAAAAAAAATAATAAATTATAATGTGTATCTTATTTTTCTTTATACAGCAGATAATGTGGATGTTGTACTTGTACTTCGCATTCTCATGCCTAAATGTTGATTATCATGAAATACTCTAGTGGCATTCCGTTATGTAAAATAAAAATTATAATTAATTAAAAAAAAATTCTAAAAAATAGAGCATAATATAATTTTTAGAGCTCCGAGATGAGAGAAGAAGAGAAGAGCTTACAGATTAACACTCATTATTTGTTTATGCTTGCTTTGTGTATGCAGGTGTTGGTTTCCATAGCAAGGCCAACAGGTTACACCGGTGCAGATCCTTATAAAATGTAAGAATATTAGTTTTCTTTTTTGTTTTTTTTATTATAAAACAATGTGAATTTCATGAATTATTGGAGCTCTATAGCTTATACACGTATACAAAAATGTGGATTTCATCAGCCAATGTCAATGTCACATACAAATAGAATGGATTTGATCCTCGTGGCTGACCTCGTCAAAAATTCCAGAGTGGAAGTTTAAAATCATCTTCAATTAATATAAAACAATGCGAATTGGATCAACATGTCAAATTAGGAGAGACGACAGGAGTAGGCATGTGAGGTAGAAGAAAATTTTCACATTGTATTTTATTCATGGCCAAGCTGCCCGTGGCTTGGCGTGGCCATGGCATTAGGTCATTGGCCACTGCCTATGCTTCCTTCACCTTGGCTGGTAGTTGGCACTAGCTAGTGGTTTAGTGGTTGCTATCCCTGGATTGGCTAGTTAGGTGTAGTCAATGCTTAGTGGTCATTGCCCTTGGTTGTAAGTAAAATTTTATAGCCAGTGGCTGCTGGGCATGAGGTCGTTGCATTGACTTTGCCGGATAGTTTATTCTAAAAATAAAAATTAATTTTTAAATTAAATATTAAAAATAAATTGTACTTTATTGTATTGTAAATGAAAATGAATAAAAATTTTAATTCAATAAAACATATATCCATTTTATAGTTTTGTTTTATCATAATATCACAAATAATAATAAAATAAAAAATTATAAAAACACAAGAAATAACATTAAATAGCAATGTGCTAGATCTAAAGCTCATTCTCATCGTCGTAATTTTGATATTATCAATGTTGTGTGAGTTATCATTAATTAATATATTACTTGATTTTGAAGATTTATTCGTGAATTCTTTTAATTTTTTCAAGTATGATAGTGCTTCTATGATATTTCATTGTTGTGTTGATTTCTTATTTAATTTAATATTTATAATCACAGAAAAAATATATATCAATGCTATCCTAAATGTTGAATGTGTCATTAGATCATGTGTTATCTTAAATATTATAAGATACATAGATTTATATATATTTTATCAATTAAAATTCTTAATGTTATTATATGATAATATAGATTAATAATTAATATCTAAGTATTGAGACATCTCATTTTTATTTTATGGATTATTATTTTATTTATTCTTAGTTAATTGAATAAAAAAATTATCTTTGAATATATTGTCCATGTTTATATTCAGAAACTCACTAAAATTATTATATTTATTATCAAATTATTTATGAATTCTATCATCTGATTCTTTTGTTTAATTCATGTAAGTGAATATATATTTTAATATATTTTATATTTTTTTATTTTAATCTTAAGATTCATACCAAATGTCGAGCAATAAAGAGATATAATAGATGATTAAAATATTAAATATTTATTTTCTACCTTAATAACTATGATATTAAAATAATGATGTCCTCTATATTTGTTAAATATATTATTAAATATACTAATTTTTATTTTTAAAAGTCTTATCTCTCAATTTTATTCAATAATAGTTATTAAATATTTATTTAATAATTTTGTCATTTTTATTATTGACATTGTTGAATATAACGTGTTGACAAACAATACATGAATTAAATATTTTGTATGTATAATTCCAATGATGTTTGACTTTCATTTGATAATTTTTCAGTCCCATTGATGAACATAGGGCATACATTTTTGTTTACTTGTTAGATGTTTTAAGATATTTGGTAAATTTCTTATGTTTTATAAGGTAAAAAATATTTTATATTATCACTTGTACTATTAGGCTAATTATATAAAACATACATCTATCATGAAAAATGTTATCTAAGGGGGTAATCTCTAATTATTCTCATAAATATATTAATTATGTACTATTATTTAAAGTGTAATTGAAATAATATTATAAATTTTATTCGGAATATTATTTTTCGTAAATAACCTCAATATATACTCATTTATGCTATTGTCATCATGAGTATGAATGATTTCACAAATATTAATTTTTTTACTTTTTGCTCATAATCTATATAGTAGGTGGTGACACATGTAAATACAATATTATCTTAGCTAGTCTAAATGTTATATATCACGATATACTTATACTATTTTTCTCAAGTTCATTATTTATTTATTTTTAATTTAAAATATCTTATCATGTCATTCTTATTAGTAGATATAAAAATTCTATGATAAATGAATTAAAAGTAGATTTGAATAATATGAGCTAGTTTGGATGCTTTCTTCAAATTTTTTGTGGTAAATGAATGAGATAAATAAACATGAAATTTATTAAATTTAAAAATTTTTGCTGCTCATTTGGGTTTACTTGAGATTTAATGCATTATATTTTTTTGGTGTATTGATTGATATTTTTCTTAAAGTGGCTAGTGCTACGAGTATGCCTACTTGTATTTATTTTTTTTATAATATATATATTATATCGAATATTCTTTGATACTCATAATTTTTATTTTTAATTATGTTAAAATATATTTGTAATATTACATTTTGTTTACCTTTTGATTTTTTAGGTGCATAAGTCAAGATCATGTGAAGAAATTTTGTTTTATCATTGGATATATGCAATGTAATCTATACTTTTACTTTATGAGGACAACAAATTATTGTTTACCTCCACTTCATATGCTCATTTCTCAAATCATTACCACTTTTGCTTAGGACAGTGATAAGTGAATTTGCTCCGGGCATGGTTTTCGATTGTGCATGGTCTTGCACGGCTTAACAATGTTGTGCCACTGTCTGTGCTTGGGTTGCCCTGCCCACTTGACACAACAGTTAGGTATAGGCTCAAGTAGTTTCCCAAAACATAATTTTCTCATTTGGTATTAATTGTTTTAAATTTTGGGCTTAAGAAAATCAAATATATATATATATATATATATATATATTGTTCTTTTTTATTCTAAAATAATTGAAATGAGAAAATTATGTTATTTATTTATGCGAATAATATTTTATTAGTGATGAGTTGTTGATGTATTTACCAACTAAAATCTTATTCTAAGATAAAAGTTGCATATTTTTATACAAGAATATTTGTTTTTTGAGATGATATAATTTCATAATTAACCAAATTGGAAGCAACAATCAGGGAGAATTAGAGGTGTCAAACGGGCCGGCCCGGCCCGGCCCATTTTTTTGGGCACGTTCGTGCTACAGTGCCGGGCCGGGCACGGTTTAAAAATTGCCGAGCTCGGCACGGCCCGTAGGCACGGCGGGCCGTGCAGTGCCTTGCCTGGCCCGCTCGGGCACGCCTGTCCGAGCGGTTCGGGATACGGGAAGACCGCGGGTCGGGTCGAATCAGACCCGACCCACGGTCTTTTTATGCGGGAGGGGCTTCCGGAGGTCGGGCTCACGGGACACCCGGCACGGGCCCGGGCACGGCTGAACCGTGCCGTGCCTCGGGCCGGGCCGGCCCGGCCAGGTTGACACATGTAGGGAGAATGTTAGCTTCTGGATTAACAAATCAGTTGGTAATTTAGTAAGATAACTGAGGTAATCCAAAATTAAACAACTGCAATCAGATTTACACTTCAAGGGTAGAATATATTTGTTTGTGTTTCTCGGTGGTGGGAAGATGCCTTTTTGGCTTTTCACATTGATTGATTGATTGATTCAACATCTCTGCAGATCCTTTCAGGTCGGAAGAGAGAAGTTTCAGGTTCCATGGCTTTTTTTGATTAATCGTAAAAGCACCGAGGTTCCACTGATCAATGTGCTTCTAGTAATGCTCTTAGTTGTTCGTGTTTTTTTTTTTTTTTCGATGAAATTATTATTATTTTTTTTAATGAGTTTTGTTTCCAATGGCTGCTTTTCTTTTTTAGTCCCACTCGAGCTTTTTCATTACAATTTTATTGTATTTTTGATTGATGTAGAGGTATTCCGGGAGTGATTTTCTTGGCGTCACTGCTAAAGTAGTAGATATGCCTCACCACTGTATGTGAAAATTAAGTCTTGTTGATTTTAATGATAATGCAATATTTTTTTTTTCATTTTTCTTTTTTGTTCATACTTCATGGTAATTAATCTAGCTATATTTCCACACGTATACCCATATTAAACATAATTGTATCTATTTAATGTTCAGTGTAACATATTATTTTTGTCTAGAGATTTATTTTTGTCCCACCACTTTTCCCTTAGTTCCAACTCATGTTATTCCTTGGCTCATATATGCACCTCAGGGCCCTGAGGTCGAAGCAGGCAGGATTATATATTAACTGCATGATATGTGATCTAGCGAGCATTATGAAAAAAAAATATATATGACATTCTCGGGTGGGGTGTCTGAGGTGAGGCATGTTTGCTTGGGTCTGGTGGCATCTTGGTTTTAGGCGCACCTTTAATAACTATGAATGAGACATAAAAAGTACTATTTTTAGTAGTAAAGTACATTGGTCTCCTAAGATCAAAATTTGGGGATGACAAAATTGAGGGTTTCTCTAATTTATTGTTTTTGACTAAAAATCTTAATTTTCATACTTGTGTTTTGATGGGTTTAATGAATTATTTTTTAATTAGTGTGAAAGAGATAAAAATTATAGTAATTAAGTTTATATTGAAAAATAATCTTTTTCCCTGTGGAGTATTAGTCATAACATAGATAATCATAAAAGGGTATCAGTTTAGTATACACTTTGCATGAGAATTATTCACACCAAAGATAATGATTGAATATTATTTTTAGAGAGGAGATCGAAAATACTTCATAGACTTAAGATATACATATTAATTATCAAAATTATTTATGGGTCTTTATAAAATTTATCAACCATGATACTTACTAGAGATAAATATGTGAAACTTTTTTTTTAATAATAACATATATTTTTTATCCTTAAGATATTTTTAGTTTTGTTACTACTACTTGTATGTGTCCGTGCGCATATATATATATATATATATATGCGCTTTTTAATATATTATATATATTATAATAATTTTTTTTTTAGTTTTATTTTTTGTCTCATTCTACACTATGTCGGATAAAAAATGTGTTTTTTATATTATCATTGTGTTTTAAATTTTTTTTAACCTATTAAATATATGAATTATCAATATTTAATTATAAATTTTTTTAATGTTTATTATTTAATTTTGGGTTTGACTTAATTTTTAAGCTACATGAAAAAATTAATCCTCTTATAACATACTAATATCAAAAATTGATATTTTATATTAATTTATAATGAATTCTCTTGATGTTAGCTTGATGATCCTTTTGTGATTACTCATATTATTATTTTTCTTGAAAAAAAATATATTTATTTTTGAAGAGATGTGTATTCTCGTGCTTGCGATAAATTTCAAACCCGTCACTAAAATGTGTATTTGTGAACCAATTTTTGATCCGTGTGATGCTGTTCAATAGTTTCAGACTCGTCTATACTTACTGGCACATGTTGGGTTTGGTTTCCTAACGAGTTTGGCCTTTGGTGTATGCGAATCATTTTTGGATCAACAGACAGTGATGTCCACCCAAATATTCGTAGAGAATTCTGGGACCCACAACATTGGCCCAAACACGTCCTGGTTCGATACACATGGTTAGTATGTAGTTCTGTTTCACTTGCTCTCTTTTTTTTTTTTTTTTTTCTTATGTGTCTTTGTGTGTACGCACACACACTCACACACACACACTCACACTCACACTCACACTCACACTCACACACACACACACACATACACACACTCATACACACTCACACTCACACACACACTCACACACACACACACACTCACACACTCACACTCACACACACACACTCACACTCACACTCACACTCACACTCACACACACACACTCACACTCACACACACACACACACACACTCACACACACACACACACACACTCACTCACTCACTCACACACACACGCGCGCGGGAACCAGCTTGCCGGCCAATTGCGATCGTACCAGACCATCCCTATTGGCAGCTCACTGTGTGAAAATATAATGGGTGGCTGGCTTACGTGACCGGCCAATTGTAATTGACCACATGAGCAAGATTTGACTTGTCTGGATTTTTTTTTTACTTAATTTGTTCTGTCGGGTGGTCATTCGACGAGACTTGACACCAGGCCGATGGACCGTGCCATCTGGCTAGGCATGCTGGTTGTGCCTGGCCCAGCACGAGGCACGGCTCGTACCAGCCCAGCACGGCATGAGCAGCCATGGGGCGACACAGTTCAGGGCCAAGCATGGTTTTGGACTGTGCTGTGCCGTAGGCTGTGCCCGGGCCTCCTCTGCCCAGCTGACACCTCTAGGTGTGATGGCAACTGCGTTCATTAGAGGATAGTTGATCTCGGGTACGAGACTCATCAGGCACGATCGAGCATGCTTGATTCTAGAGAGTAATGTTAAATGCCGTTTAAGATACTAATAACTCTCATGCCCCGTGCTAAGTGGAAGCCTTGTGCGTTGGGTCCAATATTCATCGGTGGTCATATTATTGGAAAAACTTATATTCTCGACACGTTCTATTAAATACGGCAGGAAACAGCAGTCGGAGATAGACGTGTCTTCGGGATTCTACTTTTTGTTTGGATCAGGTACTGCCCGTGATGCTCTGCGCTGCACTCTTTTTTATTTTTCGGGGAAGATATGCTGGGCGTGTGAATTTTCGATAGCATGAAAAATACTTGCTGCCGTGCTTA
Source organism: Sapria himalayana (assembly GCA_029783825.1). NCBI lineage: Eukaryota > Viridiplantae > Streptophyta > Magnoliopsida > Malpighiales > Rafflesiaceae > Sapria > Sapria himalayana. Next base: position 35,616 of record JAREIK010013182.1, read on the forward strand.
AACTTGCAGGTTTACTAATGTCATTTCTTCTTTCAATTTACATTCTGCAATCCTCACGAGAAAAATTAACGAGGTACTGTTTTCGTCGCTTTCTCGTGTTTAAGGTACTGCGATGTCACTATACTTACATCTCATGATATATATATATATGTATGTATATATATATATGTATGTATGTGTATATATATATATATGTATCATGTAATTTGTTTAAATAGTGTGAACTTATTCATGTGCGTATGTGTGTGCATGCGTGTGCATGTGTGCGCGTGTGCACTAGCTGAGATTAGGGGTGTAACCGAGCCAAGTCGAGCCGAGGCGAGCCGAGTATTAGGCAGACTCGGCTCGGCTCGGTTTTAAAGGAGTAGGCTCGAGTTTGTTCACGAGCCTGTTTAAGAGCTGACTAGCCGAGTTTGAGGGTGCTCGGGCTCGGCTCGTTTAACTTACGAGCCTGTTCACGAGCTTGGTTCACGAGCTTGCTTGCGAGTCTATTCATGAGCATGTTCACGAGCCTATTTATGAGCTGACGAGCTGAGTTTAAGGGTACTCGGGCTCGGCTCGTTTAACTTATGAGTCTCAAAATAATGTCCGGGAATTAAAGAAAATGTTCATCTAAAATAGCTAACATACAACTAAATTAAAAAGATAAGATAATAAAAATTTAATTAACTTGATTGAAGTTCAAGAGTTAAAATATTCATCATGTTCATTTGTATGAAAATTTTGTTGTGCATCAAGTATTCTCCATGTTCACAAGCCTAGTTAACGAGCTTGCTCACGAGCCTATTCACGAGCTTGCTCACGAGCCTATTCACGAGCTTATTTACGAGCCGACGAGCTGACGAGCCGAGTTTGAGGGTGCTCGGGCTCGGCTCATTTAACTTACGAGCCTCAAAATGATGTTCGGGCTCGGCTCGTTTAACTTAATAAACTAGTTCGAGCGAGCTTCTAACGAGCCAAATGCCGAGCTGCTCGCGAGCTGCTCGGCTCGGTTCGAGCCCTAACTGAGATTCATGAGTTATGTAAGTTCATATTGTAGTAGGGTATTGAATTTCTTATTGTAACGAGGATTGCTGATAAAAATATTGTATGTAGGTTTGTGGCGGATGCTGTTGGGGAAGGCAGCGGTGGCGGCACTGGATTGGCCAAGATTGAATGACAGGAGCAGCCCTGCTGGGGGGGCATGGGGGCTTCACCAATTTCATGGCAGAGGTGCTTTCGCTTGTTGTTGATGAAGGGATCACATGCTGTTTTCTTATCAAACTCAATATGCCTTCTCTCAACGCTAGTTTTTTTTTTTTTCTTTTTAAAAAAAAAAAAAAATTTGTCAAGAGCAATTCAAAACTTGTAAATATGGAATATTTTAAAGCAGCCAGGATCAAGCCCAAGTGCCATTGGTACCTTGGGTGGGGGCCAAGCTGCAAAGGGCCCAAAGCCCGTTGTGGGACCCTGTGGGCAGTCTCTGGTCAGCAAAGTGCTGCCCGTTCGTCTGTGCCATAGCTGTAGTGGCAGTGTGGTTTGGATCATATTACAAATAATAAAAATTCTAAGTGAATTATAAATGCCAAAAATTATAATAAAATTTTAAATATAAAAATTTAAATTTAATGTATTGTAAAATAAATTAAAATGAATATAATAAATAACACATAAATATCAATGAAAATGTATTCTTACATATCATGTAATTGATATTCAATTTCTACCAATAGTTTAGGAGCAAGATAACCCTAGAAATTTTATTAGAAAAAAAAAAACTTTGTATTCAAGAAATAAGTTTGCAATTAGGTGAATTTGAAGATGAGCTCACATCTTCTTTTATACATGTCAATGAAAGTGTCTAAAATCTTAGAAGGTTCTAAACACTTTACAATCCCCTAATAGCTTTAGAAGGTTCTAGATACTTAATCATCTTGAATTTTCCATATTTTGTTTGGAAAGGAAGATCCCTTTGTGTTTCTAGATGCTGCTCATCTCTTTATAAAAATTTACTAAGGATTATTGGCATTTATTTGATGGAGAGAGGGACCCTCCATAAGTGGTGGTGTGACATTCTCTCCCACTAATGACACAGATGTTCTCATTGGTCCTCCTTCCCAGTCCTCCTAGATTTATTTTTGGATCTGCCGCATTATCTTTGCTGGCTCCCACCTGGCTTCGATTTCTGATAGCCTTTTCTATTTCACTAAGTATTTTTTGTAGGATAGAAACTTATTTTTCTTATATTCTAGTCTATCATGATGTAATCCACCTATTTATTATAAGTTGTCACTACTAGTGGTGTCCTCTTAGAAATCTCTCGGCCTGAATTCTCCTATCTTTATGATTGGCCTTGATATTGTTAATATGAAAGACAAAATGAATTTTTAGCTTTTATTGGTAGCTCAACTTTGTATGACACCTTATCAACCCATCCCATTATGAGAAATAGGCCTTTGTGCTTCTTTATGGGTCTTTTTTTAGCTTTGTAAGACGTCTTGAAAGGACTTGAAATATTTTGGTATGAGCTCGATAAGCACTATATCTCCAACTTGGAATTTTTCATACCTCTTCTTATTAGCCACTTTTTTATCTTTCTAGTAGCATTCTCCAAGTATGAGTGTGCTATGTCAGTCTACTCATGCCAATCCTTATCAAGTTTGTAAGATGTTGGACTCTTCCATGTGTACCCTCCATCTAGGGTGTGAGGAGTCATTGATTGTTACCTCATGACTATCTTGAATGAATTTCTCTTAGGTACTTCACTCCTTTGTAGGTTGTAAGAGAACTGAGCAAAACCTGGGAGTTTTTCCTAGTCTATCTGATTAGCACTTACAAAATGTCTCAAATATAGTTCTAGTAATGCATTTATCCATTTGTCTTCCAATTAGTATGAAGGTGAAAACAAATAGAGATCTGTACCCATGAGCTTGAAGAGTTTTATCAAAAATTTTTCATTGATGTGTGAATCATGATCACTTATGATGAATTTTGGTAGGCCTCAATAGTTCACCATGTTCTTGAGGAATAGCCTAGTTGTCTCCTCAACTGTAAAATTCTTAGGGACTACTATAAAAGTAACATAATCGATCCATTTATCTTGGACTTGAGTAAGCCAATTATGAAGTTCATGATAATGCTTTCCCAAGGCTACTCCACTATAGGTAGTGGCTCCAACAATCTCCTTTCATGATATTATTTCACCATCCTATTAGTATACAAGATAAGCCTTCACCTAAGTCTCTATATCATCTCATATTTGTGGCAATTAGTAGATTAACTTTAGGAAGGTTCTCATGTGTCATTTTTCTAGAAAATAGCCCATTTGAAGTCATGGCATTCCTTGATGAGATTTCTTCTAATGCTTCTTTACTTAGGTATATAAAGTTGCTTTTCCTCTATGTATATTAGATCATCCGCTATCCAAAATTATAGTGTCTTTCTCTCATGAGTTATGGAAATGAGGCCATTTACGACTGGACCATATTGTAACCATTCCTTTATGAGATCTATTATCTCTTTATGTGGCTGGCTAGACACTGATGCTAATTATGTTTTGTATCTCAAGGCATCAACCACATGATTAGTGATGTCTGGCTTATTCTCCAATGTGTAGTCAAACTCAACTAGGAAGTCTTGATGTCTCGCTTGCTTGGGACTTAACTTATTTTGAGTTTTGGAATAACTAGTAGCAATGGTGTTCATTTTTACAATGAAATGCAATCCCACTAGATACTATTTTCATGATCGCAAGTAATGGATAATCACTTTCACCTCATTCTCTTGGACTATTGTCATTGAGCTCGTGGCTTTTAAAAGTTATGGGGTGTATTTCTTGCATAAGAACCCATATAATAGAAAAATTAAAAGCATCATTGTGTACCTCAAATACCTTGGTATGGTCAGGTAGTGTCAAGATCAGCTCTTCCATTACTACTTTCTTTAAGTCTTTAAAGTCTTACCAATACTTCATCTCGTATCTATGCATTAATCTTTTTGAGAAGATCTATTAATTGAGCCACTCTTGCTGGATACCCTTTGATGAATTGATGGTTGTAGTTAACTAGGCCCAGGAAAGACCTTAATTGTGGCATCTTAGTTAGGGATCCCATCTGAATGACATTGGTCTTATTTTTATCATCTTGAGTTTTTAATCTTTAATGTGATGCCCTAGGAAGCTTACTTATTTTAGAGCAAACGAATACTTATCCCTCTTCACGTATAGTTCATTTTACCTTAATAGCCAAAATATCTTTTTTTAGATGACTAGCATGATCTTTCAAGGTGTTACTGTATATAACTATATCATCTAGATATACTACCAAAATTTTATCTAGGAAAGGGTTGAATACTTTATTCATTAAAGCATATAATGTAGTAGGTGCATTAGTAAGATAAAAAGGCATCGCTATGAACTCATAGGAGCCATACCTTTTCATGTAGGTATTTTTTGATTTATCTCCTCTAGCTATCTTTACTTGATAGTACCTCAATCACAAGTTTAATTTAGAGAAGTATATTACTTTATCATGTTAGTCAAATAAATTATTAACAAGATGAATGTAATACTTATTCTTTATCATCACTTTATTGAACACCAAATAGTCAATGCATATCTATAATTGTGTTGATCCCATGTGTACATTATCATCCTCTAGTTTGGTCTCTCTTTTGATCATAGCATTAAGAGCCTTTCTCTTTGGACGTTGGCGAGCCCGTTGTGGTCCATCGCGTAGGAAACAATTGATTATTGGCTTGAAATATATGTGCTTGTCTCAACTCCTACTCTCTTTGCTAGTAGAGCCCACACTTGATCATTCTCTATCATTATAATTCTTAGGCATGTTATCTCTCATATATTTAGTATAATTACTTTTGAATGGTGACTTGGATTGAGAGGAGTATCACTTTTAGAAATCCATGAGGGACTCTGCTACTAATATGATCATAGCCAAGTCTTGGATATCTCATCTCCTCAATTTTTTCTCAACCCAACTCTGCAGGTTAACCATAAAATTGAAGAGTAGTTCTTCCTACCTCATTTCAAGAGTCTCAAACATCTGGGAAGAGAATTTCTTTATTAGTCATGAATAGATCCAGTGTGTTTGAGATACTTCATCTTTTTACATGGCATAAATGCCACAACTTTTGGGTAGAACTACTTGATGTATTTCTTGAAGTCAGTCCAAATATTTATTGTACATTATCTCTTTCAGTTTTCATAAATCTTCTATGCTACCATAACATTGCATTATTGGTAAGATAAAGGGTAGTGGTGAATACCATTATTGCCTCATTGGCTAGTGTAATTGCCTCAAATTACCTTTTTATGTGTAACAAGTAGTTGTATAACTCCTTGGCCACTTGTTGCCCCCTGAATATGTGAAGCTTTAGTACCTCCACCATTGGTGCCTTATGAGTGGCCATCACTCGAGCTGATAATGTCATCTTATAAATTGTCATCTCTTATCATAGCTCATCTTCATGTTTTGTCAAGACTTCTACACTTGACTCCAAACTAGTCAGCATGTTTAGAACCATCATGAACTCCTCATATGATATCATCAAATTTGTCGTGCTTTGCTTCATGAAGATCTTAGACATGTACTAGGAGATCCTCCACGACATTCTGCATGCTTTGCTTCGTGAAGTCAATTCCCTCTTGGGTGTCTACCTTTGTGATCTCTAACTTGGTCACCTAACCATCCAAGCCTATAAGTGGATCACATGATTTTTCTTTCTTTCTCTTACATTGGAGGGAGGGTCAAGATCCATTCCTTCAACTAAATTGAGGACTTCATCCACATGACAGCTTACCATTATTTTTTTAAGTTATTTCATGCTCGCAACCAAGCTTTGTTACCAACTGTCATAGACTTAGTCTTTCTACTATGCTTTTGTGCATCACTTAGGCAACTCACTTCTTGTATGTTGCTAAATCTTTCTTTTGCTTGCCTTGCAACTGATACTCAACTTCATCACCAATTTAAAAGCAATGGGAACCCAAAGGAATGCTAGAAAGAAAAAAACTTAGTATTTAAGAAGGAAGTTTATAACTTGGTGGTTTGCAAAAGAGATCACCTCTTTATACACTTTGCTTGGAAAAGGAGGTTTCTTCATGTTTCTAGAAGCATCCCAAATCATTGTAGAAATCCTCGGGGAGTTATTTGACTTCTTTTGACGTAGAGTGGGGCCCTCCACAAGTGGTGGTGTGACAACCATCTCTTTTGCTCAATTTTGAATATTCATCTTTGAATCTTTTCATCTTTCAAGCATGAAATTGCTTCTACAATATCTAGTCACATTCTAGATCTCTTAACTAAGATAATATGCATATTCATAGAAAAAATAGACTTAATGCTATATTAAACACTAGAGTGGTCAGTAAACCATGTGTCATTTTAGATAGTAGATAATATGTAATTTCATATGATTTCCACCAACCCAATATATTAAAATTCTTATTGTCACCATGTGATATAATAAAATAGTAATTGATATCTGAGGATTAGGACATCTTGCTCCTATTCAGTGGACTATCCTAATATTTAACCATTGCCTATTGAATAAAAAAGATGACATCTCTACATATGGTGTCAATGTTCGTACTTGAAACCTCACTAAAACTAGCATATCTAGTGTTGTAAAATATAAACATATTAATTTTTTATGAATCAAACCTTCAGATTCCTCTACTTGATTCATGCAAGCAGATATGTATACCAATTTATTTTCTACTGTTTTTGTCTAAATTCTATGATTCATACAACTAGATAAGCAATATAAATATTGAATAAAGACTAATATTATAAATACTTAGTTTTTATCTCAATAACTATGGTACTAAAATCAAGGCTACCACTTTACATGCTAAATATACTATTAATATCACATATACACCAAAGTGCAATATAAGTGGTAAGAGTGTACAAAAATAATCTCATACTTATTATATCATAAAAAAATCTTTAGGAATATGTAAAAATAAACTTCTTATCTCTCAATTTGAATCATTAATAATAAGTTCATCATTTTTACTATTAATGTAGTCAGATATCATATGTTAGTAGTCAACACATGACACTAAAATCATGTAGGTTAATTCCAATGATGTCTCACATCTATTTGGATTTTTTTTTCTTTTTAGGCATGATGATAAACATAGAGTGTGAAACTCATATTGTCTACTAAGCATCCAAAAATATTTTAGTAAATTTCTTATTTTTTTAATAAAAAAAATAACTTTCATTCATATTTATACTATTAGGTTAATTATATGATAAATACACCTAACATGAAAAATATCCACTAAGGATCTGTCTCTAATGGTTCTACAAAATAAATTAATAGTGATACTATTATTTGAAGTATTATCAAATATGATACTAAAAATTTTATTTTCAATATCATATTTTTTAAAAATCATTATTAGACACTCATATATGACCGGACCATAATGCAAAGAGAAGATCTCCAAAAATCCTAAATTTATTTTATTTAGTTTTGACTTAGAATTGACATAGTAGACATTGATATACGTGACTGATGCATTATCATACATCAATGACACCACTTGACTAATTTTTTTTAAAACCAATCATGCAACCATGTCACGTGTTGTGCCTACATAGCTAGCACGACACGAGGCACATGTGCTAGCCTAACACAGAATGAGGCACAACATGTGTTAGCCTAAAGCTATCAAAATTATAAAATTTGATGATTGTGATGTCATTCCCAATCTCCTAGATTATTAGCAATCCATCAAAAACCGAAATATTCATACAAGGGCATTGCAAAATTATAGATTATGAACTAGCAACACATTAATTACAAGCTTATTATAACTAAACGACATTATTTATTTTTACTAAAATTGCTGATATCCATAAAGAAATTGTGCAAAATTCAAATATACAAAATTTCTTATAAATTTTTTGTGCCTAGATTTTGGATCATTAAAAATATTGTAATTATATTTATAATAATTATTTAACTGATATATGATGTTTTATAATTAATTTTTTGTCAGGCATGTAAGACATTTCGATACATTTATATGTGTTTTAACTAACATAACACATTATTTATAATTTTATTTTAATTTAAATATTAAACATAAAATATGTTTATTACTCAAATGCTATTATACCCTTAAAAAAATATGCTAAAATAAAAAAAATATAAAACTTCTTATAAATAGGTTTTTTCACTAAAAATTTGAATCATTGTAAGTATTCTAATTATACTTTATATAATTAATAATTTATATCTAATATTTGATTAATTTATTTTTTGTCACTCATATAATGTCTATTCATAAATTAGTCAATACATGAACTAATATAATATATTATTCATAAGTATATTAAACTAAAATATTGAGTAAAAAATATAATTTGAGAAGGAGAAAACATGATTTGACAAAAAAAAAAAGTAAATTCAAATATACAAAACTATTTATTAGTAAATATTTTCACTAGGTCGTGAATTATTATAAATATTTTAATTATATTTTTAATAACTATTTTTGGCAATCCTTGCAAATAATAAATTTTGATTTTTGAATTTCTCTTTTATTCACATTTTTTATGTAGAATTTGAATCATTGTTTGTATTCTAATTATTTTTTTTTAAAATTATTTATCTCATATCTAATATTTTATTAATTTATTTTTTATTACAACTATAACATTGATCAACAAATTAGTCTATACATAAGCTAAACTATCATTTTATTCATAATTTTATTATAATTAAAATTTTAAGCAAAGAAAATAATTTGATAAAGAAAAAAAATAATTTGATACAAATTGTTCTATATTTGAAGGCTACAAACCTAAAAGAGATGAGCTAAAATAAAAAAAAAAAACACAAATTTTTATTAAGTTTTTTCACTGAAAATTTGAATCATTTTAACTATTATAAGAATACTTGTATTATTATAAAAACTTTGTAATGGATAACCACTACTTTAAAATGAATAACCATAATTTATGTTATGTAAGGCCTTTGGCTTTCTCACCATGACTTTTAATTTTCTCAGAGTTATAACCTATGGTCATCTTGTAAGCCTATAAATAGGCCAAATCAGAGTTAAATATAATGATCCATATCTTTCTTCTTTTTTATTTATTTCTCTTCTTTATAACATGTTATCAACACGAGTTTACTCCAGATAAGGTAACATTATATTATCATTATTTTTTTTTCTCTCATATATTAAAATTTTTTCAATATGTCAAATTTCACAAAACTAGAGTTTGTGGCACTTGATATTTCTGATAAAAATTATTTATCATGAATTCTTGATGCTAAAATAGATCTTTTTCAATATGTCAAATTTTCTCATATATCTGATGTCCATGAATCTTGGAGAAACTATAAAAGAAGGAAATGAAGAGTCACAATAGGACTATGCAAAAGTACTAATTTACAATAGGCACCAACTCCATGAGAATCTAAAAATAAATATCTCACTATAAAAGATCTTTTCACCTAATGAAATAATTTGAAGGATAGATTAGACCACTACAAAACTACAATTTTACCTAAAGCTCGCTATGACTGGATGCACATGAAGTTGCAAGATTTTAAAATTGTCAGTGAGTATAACTTTGCTCTATTTAAAATAAGCTCCAGATTAAATCTATGTGGAGAAAAAAATCATGGATGAAAATATGCTAGAAAAAATGTTTATAATGTTTCACACCATTAATATACTCTTGTAGCAGTAATATAGATAGCGTAGATTTACTAAATATTCAGAGTTAATATCATGTCTTCTAGTAACTAAACAAAATGATGAGCTACTAATGAAAATCCATGAGTCTCGTCCAACTAGACTTAAACAATTCCCTGAAGGGAATGCAATTTAATCCCAAAATCATGGGCATGGACATGGTTGTAGTCGTGGTTGTGATCGTGGTTGAGGGCAGAATTCCCGACACTATGATAATCATCCTTCTAATTCCTTGAAAAAGAAAAACTCATTTCACCACAAAAATTGGAATAATGGTGAGATAAAATAAGGAAATAGAGAAAATGTACATAAAAAATCATTCAAGGATCTTGAAGAGATTTGCTACAAATGCAGAATGGAAGGACACTCGTCTCGTACCGATCGTATGGTCAGATATCTGGTTAATCTATATCAAGGAGTATTAAATGATAAAGACAAAAGGGTAGAAACTAATTTTGCTGATGGACATGGATTGGATCTACCTTATTTTGATATAGATTTTTTGAAGGTCCTAATGATAATTTTATATTGTTTAGCAGAAGATGAAAATGTAAAATAATTCTATGTATTTTATTTTGAGTTAATAAGAATATCATTTTATAATTTATATTTTTATATTTATCTAATTTTGTGTATTATTAAATTTCAAGATGAATGACGGTGATATACGCTTTGCTGAATGTGCAACCCCGCATTCAATCCTTCAAGAAAAAAAAATATTGTTTAAAATTTAATAGTAATAAATATATAAGTAAAATCCCGAGTACATCAAATTAAATTAAAATACTATGAAAGATCAAATATAATACTACTGAATAAAACTAGATTTCACATTAATTATGCATTATATTCTAGCAAATCATCAAGAAATTTGCTTCGTTTTAAAGATATCCATAAAAATAGATATCATATTAAAACTTTGAATAGAGGTAATAAAGAATATTTATAAATTACCTCTATAATTTATGGGAAAATGATTATTGTGGAAGATCTTCCAGTATTCTTCTCTTGGTTATACCATACAACCATAAAGTTAGTCGAATCATATGCTGTAATAAACTAGTTGTTCAATGACCCAATTTTTACTCTTTGGCATAACATTCTAGGTCATCCTGGATCTTCAATAATATGACAAATCATAGAACAAAAACATGGGCACCCATTAAAGAACTATAAGATTCTTTTTTCCAATGAATTTTCTTGTGATCCTTATTCACAAGGTAAGTTAATAGTTAGGCCATCATTAAATAAAATCATATATGAATTATTAATCTTTTTAGAAAGATTACATGGAGACATATGTGGACCTATTCATCCACTCTGTGAACTTTTTTATTATTTTATGGTCCTTATAGATGCCTTCAATAAATGGTCATATGTCTAACTTATTTGCACGAAAAATATTACTTTTGCTAGGCTCCTAGCACAAGATATCAATTTAAGAGCACAATTCCCTAATTATCCATTCAAAAAAATAAGACTTGATAATGCTAGTGAATTTACTTCAAAGACTCTCAATGATTATTGTATGTCAATTAGGATAGATTACTAATCCTTGATCAAACATCTTATTACTCATGTTCATCCTATTACTCATGTTCATACTCAAATTGGTTTAGCATAATCCTTGATCAAACATCTTTAATTACTAACTAGACCATTACTAATGAAGACCAAATTATCAGTATCTACCTAGGAACATGTTGTTATGCATACTACAAGTCTAATAAGAATTATATCAACATCTTACCATAAATACTCTTCGTCACAACTTGTACTAGGGAAACAACCAAATATTTCCCACTTATGAGTTTTTGGTTGTGCGGTCCATGTATCAATTGCAGTCCCGCAATGTACCAAATTGGGTCCACAACATAAATTTTGGATTTTAGGTTTTAATCCATCATCTATCATACGATATTTAGAACCCTTAATAGGAGAAGTTTTTAGAGCTAGATATTTAGATTATCATTTTAATGAAACTATATTACCACCATTAGGGGGAGAAAACATGATTTCAGATTAACGATGAGAAATTACTTGGAATGTATCAATATTATCTCATTTTGATCCTCATACAAATCAATGTGAACTTCAAGTTCAAAGGATCATTCATTTACAAAATATTGCAAATAAATTATAATACAAATTCATGGATGTAAAGAAAGTGACAAAGTTAAATGAATGATAGAAAACAAGTGAATTTAAAATATACTTGAAGCATGGGAAACCAATTGGGTCAAAATACATTGCTCCTTGGAATAAGAGAACAAAAGAAAATAAAAATACTCATGTATAAGCACATATTGAACAATAAACTTCCGAAGAGGTGTAATACAAAATGAACAAATATCTCTAGAAGAGGAAGATATTCCTGAAAATTGTGAGATCTCAATAAGTTATGTGCACAAAAATGAAAAGTAGGATCAGAATAATTTTATTATGGATAACATTTTTGCTTTTCAAATGGCCTTAGATATCATACAAAATTATGATGATCTCGAACCAAAAAATATAGATGAATGTAGACAAAGAAATAATTGACCAAAATGGAAAGAGGATATGCAGGTATAATTACATTCATTAATACAATAAGAAGTGTTTGAACTCGTAGTCCAAAAACATACAAGTAAAAAGTTTGTTGGGTACAAATGAGTATTTGTACCAAAGCAAAATGAGAATAATAATATCATAAGATATAATGCATGATTAGTAGCCCAAGGTTTCTAACAAAGACCTAGCATTGACTATGAGGAAACATAGTCGCCTGTTATAGATGCAATCACATTTTGATTGTTGGGCAATTGTACTTTCATAGTTGTGATTTTTAGATACAGAAGAAGAAAGAACAACACAAACAATAGAACAGCACAACAATAGAACAACAAATGATATATATATATATATCCAATCCACAATCCAACCACGACATAATAAAAAAAAAAGAGAAATAGAAAACCAGAAATAACATGGTTCACTAGTCGCTCAGTACGACTAGTTACATCCACCAAAAAATACTTATGCGTTACATATTAAATCAAATGTCTTATAGTATGTGTAGTGTAGAGATAGTCACGATAAATCACGCAGAGAGAGATAGAAGATGATGAATTGTTCCGGATCCGAAAAAACAATAACCCGAATATAAAATACAAAACATTTTATATTAAAATTTTCTTGGTTCAATTAACGGGAGCGGGTTGGATCATCGGACGGGTCAGGCTATGCTCCAAAAATTTCGGTCCAGTCAACGGGATCTCCGTTATTGTGCTACTGCTGCATTCTCGGCCTCTTAATATTTCCTTTCATATACTTACATGAAAATATTAAAATATAAATATTTGATTATACAATAAATTATCAAAATAAATTATATATACAACATTGATTTTTTGATAAGCTTAGTAGTATCTGAAAGGCTAGATATGCATCTAATAGATGTTATCATTGCATATTTATATGGATCCATAGACAATTGATATATTCATAAAAATCCTTGAAGGATTTAAACTACCTAAAATAGTTAGTACAAAGCCTTGTAGAATGTACTCAATAAAGTTATAATGATCTTTGTATGTGTTGAAATAATCCGACACATGTAATACAATCAGCTTAGTGAATATTTTATAAAAGAAAGCTTCGTAAATAACCTTATATATCCATGTGTTTTTATCAAAAAATTAGAAATAAGATTTGTATTATTATCGTTTATGGTAATGATTTAAATCTTGTTGGAACTGCTAAAGAGCTTACAAAAATAGCAGAATATTTAAAGTAAGAATTTGAAATAAACGATATATTATTATTAAAAAATACAACTAGAATTTTAAATATGATTCAAAATTTAGTTAAAAAAAATACTAATAAGAATTTTTTTTATTTTCAAAATTTAGCTCATTTCTTTAAGGTTGTATCTTTCAAATAATGAGTAATTTTTATCAAATTATTTTTCTATTTCTCAAAATAATTTATTTACTCAATATTTAATTTATAATAAACTTATGTTTAGTTCATAAAAGACTAATTTGTTAATTAATATTAAATTTGTGAAAAAAATTTTAATTAATAACATATTAGATATAAGATAAATAATTTTGAACATTTATTTAGTATACATAGATATAATTCAAAAATTACCAAATGTTATAACCTTTTAATAATGAGTAATTTTTATTAAATTATTTTATCTATCAAATAAAAAATAAGTTTTATAATGAACATTTTAATTAAAATAAACTTATGAGTACAAATATGCTATGTTAGTTCAAACATAAATTAATTATTTGATATATTAGATATAAGACAAATAGTTATTACAAATATTATAAAAACATTAATAATGATTCAAAGACTAGGAGAAAAATATATTCATAAGTAATTTTATATTTTTGAATTCTAACTAATTTTTATATGTTTATAGAATTCATATAATAAGTAATTTTTTGTCATATCATTTTTTTCTCATATTATTTTTTTACTAAATATTTTTGTAAAAATAAGATTATGAATACTATGCTATTATAGTTTATGCATAGACTTATTTATTGATGAATATTACATTAATGAGAAAAAAAACAAATTATACAAATATTATATATGAGAAATAAATTTTAAAAACTTTAATAGAAAACTTATAAAATTTCAAAAATATTCTAAGGGTCCCCTTTGAATAATGAATAAATTTTTAAAAATTAATTTTATCCAATTTAAAGTAAGTTGAATACTAAATATTTTAATTAAAATAAACATATAAATAATATGATATATTTGTTCAAATACATACTAAATAAATAAATTTTATCAAGTAATTTTTTGCCCTGCCAAATATATTTTTTACTCAATATTTAAATTATAATACCATGTTACTTGTTCGAGGATAGACTAATTTGTTAATTAATATTTCCTTAGTGATGAACAATGATAAAATAATAGATATAAGATAAAGAATATTTAAAAATTTAATTTAGAGACTGATAATTCAAAATCTATTTTATAGCTATTTATAATAAATAATTTTTATAAAATAAAATTTATCTAGCAATAAAGAATTAACTATTGTACTGTGTATTAAAATAAGCTTATCAAATCATTTATTCAAGTATAGATTAATTGTTTGATGCATTTTCATGTGTGATATTAAAATAAATTAATCAAATATTATATATAAAATTAATAATTATAAAAAATATAAAAAAATCTTGACAAAGATTCAAAAATTAGGTGAAAATTATATTCATGGGGAGTTTTGTTTTTTTTTTTTTTGAGTTTTTGCTAATTTGTGAAAACAAACATATGAATACTAATTTACTATACTTCATGTATAAACTAATTTGAATGGCGATGATAACTTAAGTCTCTTATTTTCTTCAATGACTTTTTATCTCTTGGATTTTTTACAAGATGTAAGAGTTTTTGGATCTTTCATTATGGTTCACAATATAATTTTCTACTTATAATCTTTCATATTTTCAAAATTTATATTAGTGCAATTCATTTGTAGTTCCAGAGCCATCTTTAGCAAAATATCTCAAATTTGAATAAATACCCTCTCATAAGTGATTAAAACGAACATTATTTTTAAAATCTATATTATTTTTAATATTATAATTTTCATGATATCATTGTAATGACTCAAAGAGCCATTAAAAAATTATTATAGATTTTATACGTAGATTTTAAATGACTTGAATGTGCATTTTAGAGACCCATTTCAGAGACTCATAAATGAATAAAATGCACATTATTTCTAAAATTACTATTATTATATTAAAAAATCTTACATTTGAAATAATTTATTTTTTGATAATAATTCATTACATGGGTTAGATAAATAAATACTTGTCATATCTTAATTATGGATAAAATATTATGCTAAAAATAATAAAATAAGCAATATGAAATGAAATTATATCATATTTATAAAAGAAAAGATACAATATATTTTAGAAAATTTGGGCTATTACTCTTATGGTAAGAATAAATGTTTGTTTTGCACCATGAACAATATTATGCAGGTTGGAAACAAGAATAAAAAAGAATTAAAATGTTACAAATTGTGAACTAGGTGAAAAGAATTTGATGATTAAATGAAAAAAAAATAATTAAATAATAGTTATTGTTGAAATATGAAGAAATTTTAATTATTATAATTATTTTTGGGAAAATTATATTTTGAGGCTTGAAATTGAGAGTATTTAAGATTTGGTCTCCAAATCATAAACATTTAATTGAAAACTAACCAAAAATATAAAATATTTATTCTTTGGATTCCAAAATAAAAAATTTCATTTTACTGCATATTTAAAAAAAAAAAATTTGGGTAGTCTTTGAATTCAAAAATTGCCCAACTAAACCTCTTTTTTATTTTGAAAAATAGTTTTTTTTTAATTAAACATTATATATATATATATATATATATATCAATAAATATAAATATTTATAAATGTGTGTGTGTGTGTGTCTATAAATATATTCACACATACATATTATATATATAAACATATATATATTAATAGGTCTAAATGTGTGCGTGTGTGTGTAACTTTAATTTTAAAAAATGAAATTGGTGAGCAATTTTAGAATTCATGTTTGAAGTATTAGGTCTGCGCGATTTTGGTCAGACTCAAATATTATGTATTTTTATCCGTTTGTTTTTTTTTTTGTTTTGGTTTGTTTTAATTTTTAAATGAGAGAGGGTGCTCCTCTTTAAAATACATTTCGTGACCATTAAAAATTATATATTTTGGTCCGTATGAGGATTTTCACAATAGAGAATTTAACCCATCAATGTTTCATGAAGAGAGTGCGTGTGATCTTGTGTGTGCCTGTTGGCATGAATAGCGAAGAGTGCGTGCTTGTGTGTGTGAATAGTGATCAGTGTGTGCTTTTTTAGTGGGATGTGTGCATGAAAAATAAAATATGAATACTTGGATTCCCATTTTTAAGAACTAGATTCTTAAAAATTTTATTAGAATACTACAATTAATGCTTTTAGTTATTCACGAATTGTTTGAATTCTGAATGGTTTGATTTTCTTATTCTTGTCTAGGCCTCCAACACAACTGTTGTGCAACACAACTAGCCTTTCTATTTTATTTATCATTTCGCTTAATATAATTATATTAGGCCAAATGAAATATGAATTACCCATAGTTTAAGGATAATTATGTTTAGGTACATTAAAATAATTAAAGTTTTAGTTCAAGTACCCTAAAATATGTTTAGGTACATAGATGTTATGAGATTCCAAGTTGCTTGATTATTTTCCGTATCTCATATGAATGCCAATGGTTTTCTTATTGCTTGATTATGTTCAGTATTTCAATACAACTAGTCGCTTTGTTTATGCTGGTTATGTATTTAAATGAAATTTCCAAAACATGTTATGCATTCATGGGAGTTTTGTTGTTGCATTATTTGGAGATGTTAAGAATTAAATTTATTGTCTATTCTTTTACTTGAAGAAAAAAAATATTCAAAATATCATTTTCTTCCATACATTCGGGATTACATGTGTTTTTGTATTTATGAGGAACTATTATTGTTGACTTGTTAATATTACACGTGTTTCTATTAATATTTGAAATCCTATATATCAAAAAAGCCTATTTATGATTTTGCTCTTTATTTCCTTAGACTAGCCAACATAAATCGACAAAATAAATTATATATTTAATATTACTGTAATGTCTCAAATTATCTTATGTAGGAATGACTACTCTTGATACAACCAGAGCTAGTTGGAAAGACCCAACACTAGTTAAATATTTTTTAGATTTATGTCTTGACCAGAACAATATTTTGAGAGGGGGAGGGGAGAGCTTGCATGTTGAATCATGAAATAAAATTTCAAAAACTTTTAAAAAGAACAAAAAAAATTAAATTCACTCAAAAGTAATTGAAAACCAAATGAAATTATTTAAAACATAATTTAGTTACTAATACAGTTGACTATACTTCAGAAGAGTGGGAAAATATATATCAAGGTATAGCTCATTTCTTTCGTTCATATTTTGAAAAAATAAATTAAACTACTATTGACTATTTACAATAATTTGATTAACATAAAATTTTGGATGCAAAATAATTTCGATATACTAGTCTACAATATGCAGATGAGATGAGATCACTCTTTGATGGTATTATAGTTATTGGCCAAGAATCATGGGGTCCATCTCGACAGAGTTTTACTAAAAATTAATGGTACTGATAAACATTCATCGAATACTCAACTAACTGTAGAGAATTCTTATATGCACAAGGATATAGATCCTAAATCTTCACCAAGCCCTTCATCAAAAAAAAAATGTATTTAACAAAAAGAAAGAACCAAAAGAAAAATAATGAAGGAGATCTAGAAGAAAAATTTGCTAGCTATTCTTAATACATTTGAGCAATCAGATGGACCTAGTATAGAAGAATGTAATAAGAAGTTGGATGAGATTGTAATATTACCTATGGATGACCCATTGTGCATTTCTGCTTCTAGCATATTTTTTGAAAGCAAAGCATACATAGAATAGTGGATAATATTTTCACAAAAGCCAGAGGCATTCAAAATTGCTTGGATTCGGATGAATGCAAAAAAAAAAGAAATTACTTTAGTTTTCATTTAGGTACTTGGGGTTTAAGCAAATGCAATTTATGTGATATTTTATGAGTTATTTTTATACTTTGTCTTCACATTATTTTGTATTGACATAATTTATTTACATGACAATATTTTGTGGTTCATTTTGCTTATAATTCATTTTACTTTTATTATATTTAGTTGATACATTTGCAAATATTGAAGATTATTTGAAGATGTTAACTATAAAGCAAAGAAAAATATTGAATATCACAGCATTGATTCTAGACAAGAAGATTATTAGAAAAAAATTACTTGGAAGAAGACTAGATACCGACTCGACACCGGATATTTTTGCATATGTGCAATAAATATTTTAATGTTAATCCAGCACATTGTCTAGAAATTTTAAGAATGAATAAGCAAGCATTTTTGCATATTTGTGAGTATTTCAAAAATACAACATGGTTGAAGGATAGTTGTTACATCAAAGTGGAAGAAAAAATGGTGATATTTTTTATGACATTAAATCACAACGTGAGAAATCATGTTAAGAAAAGAAGATTCAACCATTTAACTCAAAACATACATTATTACTTTCATGAAGTACTAGAGGCAATGCTTCTCTTCAAAAGAGAGATGATTGTGCCTACCATGGTTACTGAAGTTATAGAAAATAATCCCCATCAACAGTTAAGGTAAGTGTTTAAGGTAAAAAAAATACAAGTTTATTATTATTATTGTTATTGTTATTATTATTATTATTATTATTGTTGTTGTTGTTATATTGATATTTGTTTAAATTAATAAGGTGCTATTGGTGCACCTGATGGGATGATCGTTAATGCTATGATACCATCTGACAAATAAGTCCCTTATAGAAGAAGAGGAAGAGGAGAATGTTATAAAATGTTCTAGCAATACGTGACTTCAATATGATTTTTATATTTGTTTGGGCAAGATGGGAAGATATAGCACATGACTTATAAGTATTATCAGAGACTATGCATAATTAGAAAATAATTTTCCAATATCTCCACCAGATTAGTATAATTCACTTCTTGGCTATTATAAATAAATTCATAATTAATTTTAAAATTAATTTTTTATGTAGATAGATATTATATTTGTAGTGCTACATATCCACATACTTGAGGGTTTATGGCGTCTTACCGTAATGCATGATTTTAGTTGCCTGATTTTCACAATGGTGTCCGCCCTCGTACAAAAGAAGAAACATTCAACTATGCACATGCCAAATTGAGGAATGTCATTGAGCATTCTTTTGGTGTTTTAAAAGCTCGTTTTCCAATCTTAAAGCGGCTGACACCTTATTCTTTTCAAGCACAGAGAAACATTGTTATTGCTTGCGTAGCTATACATAAATATATCTGAAAATTATGTATTACGAATTCTTTCTTAGAGCAAGGTGAAAATGAGTATGGTGATAATTCGGGGATACCTCAAAATAATCATGAAGGTTTACTACAAGTAGGAGGAAGAGATGCACAGGTTGATCAAATTTGCATGAATAATTTAAGAAAGGAAATAGCAAATCAACTAGTTGCTCCTTAAATTGTTGTTTATTTTATCAACATATTTATGTCATTTTTTAGATTTTATGATTTAATTATGGATATGTTTTTAGTGATTTTCTTTTAAATAATAAGTAATAATTATTGTGAAAAATAAAATATTATTAAAACTCTATTTATTTTGGATAATATGAAATACAATGATAATAAGGGTAAATATGTAAAATATATAATTTTTAGTATTCAATATTTACAGTTATCAAATAATATATATTTTTTTAGCATTCAATTGTCAGTAACTTATTAAACATTTTTACAATACAAATTCAATACTTACAAAATTTTACACTTAATTTTTCAATATTTATTTTTCAGCACTTATTTTTTTCAGTTTATGTCTCAATTATAAATTATGTCTCTATGCTATGTGAGTGAATCATGAGATAATTCCCATGCATATTGTGAACATTGATAATCCATATTTACATTTTACAAATTTGGGATGATGGGAAATGTGTCTTGTGTGCATGATAATCATTTGTTCATGATTTTCTGAATAGAGTGTATCTCTACATAAAATGGTGGATATAGTAATGGAAATTAGAAATACCTAAATCTATTTCTAAAATTAGGTATGAATTTGAAATAGATTAGAAACATAATTTACAAAACTAGTAAAAAATCAAAAATTGAAAATATTTTAATCGCTATTTAGCTACAGAAATATTTAAGTTTTTTATTCCATCACTAATTACAATGTGAATTAAGATGCGGTTGCACTTGCAAGGTATTTAGCAATGGAAACTTTTACATCCATTTGTAATTAGAAATCGAATACATATTATTGACTTATGGTTAAGATCATAACAATTATTTTGCATTTTGTTTCCTTATTAGGATTTCATGAAAATTAATAATTTTAAAAAGAATAACTCATATTAATGGCACAACCTTAATATTAAATAATTTATAATTATTAAAATAATTATTAAAATAAATAATAAAAGTTCATTTGTAATAACAATAAAAATGAAAAAAAAAGATTATGAGAATATACAATTAGAATAGTAAAACATAAAGAACAATTATAAAACAATTTATAATTATTACCCATCATAGTTTTTTTAAAAGATTTGAAATTTTGGTTGTGTGCCTCCATGGATGTCGAGGTCTACTGCCATGAATATAATCATTGGTATGGAAATTGGCCATGACATCCTCAATAGTGACCATCAACTTAAATTACAAATGTCATTTATGACATTCATTGGAAATGGCTACTCTCACAATCATCATAGTTGACAATTATAAATATCACTAATGCAATTATAAATGTCACTAATGATACTTTCACAGTCATCATCTGAAATTACTTTCACAGTCATCATAGTCACCATCTCCAACAACAAAAAATATCATTTGCACTGTTGTTGGTCATGACTGCTTCCATGGTGATCATCACCAGCAAATGTAAATCAGTAAATGTCATTTGCGCTACTGTTGGCTATGGCTACTTCCATAGTTACTATCACCGACAATAGAAAATATCACCGTCACTACCATTGGCCTTGGCTGCTTCCACATTCATCATCACTAGCAATAAAAAATATGGATGACATTGTCATTGGCTACGGCTATTTATGTAAATATCTTCGCCATTAGCTATATCTGCCTTAGTCAACCATGTCCATCACCATCTCAGCCACCATTGTTATAGAAAATTATTAATATGAAAACTTACAGCCCCATGTGCAATAAACACATAAAATCATTGCAAAATATATCCCAGTATTATTAGAAATCACCATGATATACATAAACGTAGCCAGATCATTCAACTTGGGCAACAAAGGCCAAATTTCTTCTTTTTAGGTTAATCGACTAGATTTTCTTAAACAACAATGAAAAACCAACCCATCCACACACAAATATGATGATAACTCCCTATAGTACCATGATTAGGGATTCAAGTATTCAAAAATCTTTTAATATTTACTTGAGAATTGTAATAGTTTTATTTATAAGCAATGCGGAAAAAACATAGCTTAAACTTACCTCGGGGAAAAGGGCTTCTTCCATATCACCTCTACTTCATAACATCTATGTGAAGAAGATATATAGTGGGGTTCGTATCATCAAGCTGGTGACTTTATGTTTATATCTCTCAAAACTACAATCGAACATTAATATATTTTAATTTGATCCATGGCATTTCGTTTAATAAATACAAATAGAATTTATTTATTTTTAATATAAATATACATAATTACAATTGATTTAATTTATATAAAATTAATTTGATTTAATTATTAAATCAAATTAATTAGATTACAATTAAATTAATTATTGATGCTTTTGTGTGATATTTTTGTGTGATATTTTTGTGTGATATTTTTTTGTATGTTAGATATCGTGGCAGCAAATCACCCATACATGTTATACTTTTTATTATTATGGGTGCTTATTAGTACTTGCTGTGGCATTGCAGACACAAATTGTTGATGGATGATGCTGGATCTTTTTGGGTTTGGGTTGCGGTGCATAGTGATGCAGAGCTGGCATTAGAAATTTGGATCAATAGAGTTATATTTTTTATTTTTTATTAGCCAGCATGTGATTGATGTTGGAAATGTGGCCCCCCATTTAATTATGTTACTTTTTTCTTTTGGGGATGGCTCATGTCAGCCATATTTTTCTTGCGGCCCCATTTTTAGAGCCTTGGGGTGCTTAGGACCTGGGGGGTTTGGCCTTTTGGCCAGCCTTGCTTTATGTGTAATACTGTGTGCATATATATATATATATATATATAGAGGTGTGTTTTAAAAAAAATTAAATTAATTACTCTTATTATGTATATACAAATATTTCAAATAAATAAAAATGCAAGACTTCTTTTGTTACTTATTATTAAGACTATGGAAGGGACTCTGACCCAAATAAGACTTGGGCTTCCAATATAAATTTTTTTATATAATAATTTATATTAATTATAATTCATACCACTAGAGAATTATAATTGCACTCTCATATTTATTTTAAATACATTTTGCTATTGTTACTTATCACAAATTAAACTTTCTATATTAAGATTATAGTCATCCATTAATTGAATTAAATTACTAAAAATCTAAACCCTACCCTTTATGAATCAATATAATTATTAATAAACATACATAAATAATAATTACTTTACGAATAAGAGTAATAGTGAATATAAGAACTATGGTATATTTTATTTAACTAGCCAGTACAAAATTATTATATTGTATTTGTCTCAGTCAATACACTTTGGTATACTAGCTCTATAAATTTGAATTTTATTATTAACCATAGTCAAGACAAACTCACTAAAAACTAGTGCTACAATATTACCGTTAGGATATACAATTCTATCTAAATTGTAAATAAACTTATATTTGATGAGTACTGATGAGTTAATCTTTTACGCATAAGCCTATCTCTATACACGAAATCATCTATAATCAGAATAAAAGACAAGTATTTTAACAATTCAGCTCATTAAAAAAAACTTTTTATTAAAATAATAAAAAATGCTAATCATAAAAACATACATAAACGGCTTTTAGTATAAACTAGTTCAAACAGTTAAGAAATGCAAAAAACATATTTTAAGAATCCATACCAACTATTATTTTATAATCAAAGAACTCAAAAATTTGCCAAAACCAATTATGAAAGAATACAAATAAAAATAACTTTTTCTTCTCCATTATTTAGGTTTTTTCCTCTTTTATACTTGCCTTCTGAGCCTCACAAATCAATATGTTGACATTTATCTTGTATTGTTGGTGCATGCTTGTGCATGTTCATGTTCATGTTGCTTCCAAAAGATATGCCATCACATGTGAATGTCGCAACTTATAACTATGTCATCATAATATGTGAATATCATGACTTATAACTATGATGTTGTGACGTGTAAATATCATGACTTATAAGAATGATATCGTGACCTCTGAATGTTGCAACTTATATGTATGATGGTTTTTACTGATGGTACAAGCTAGTGTATGTTCATGTCATGACAAAAAGAGATTACATCAAGACATATTAATATCATGAATTATAAGTATGATGTTGCGTTGTGACAATTAAGACCATGTAATAATAAATAACTAAAACATAATGTCTACGGTACTTTAAGTCATGTATTACTTTTTGAAATTTTTATAAAATATTAAGAAACTAATTATAATTTTTACTAATATTTAAAAAATTCAGTTTATTCTATTTTTCTGTTTATATCTAGTCGCTGCAAAGTTCATGTTGTGTTCTGAAGAAATTATGATCATGTTGTACTCGTACCGTACTGTGTTTGTGGTATACTTGTGTTATGCTTGTACTATAATAGGAATAATCAAATTTATTCTAAAATACTAATTCTGAAATTGAAAATACTATTCTGCAAGTGTTTTTAAATATTTTATATTTATTCTGATCTATAATAATTTAGACATTATGATTTCGTGTATATGAATACATAATACTAATTTTAGGAACATAATATTTATTGCAATCATGTGTTATATGTGGTATTTATTTTTATATTTTCTATCATAAGTAGATAAATATAAATATATATATTTCAGAAAGTTTGAAATATATTTATTTATGTACCTTGATATAAAATGAGTTTTGTACGGAATTAATTCATTTAAAATAAAAAATTTAAAAATTAAGTCATGTTTCAAAAATATGTCCAAACTAGTGCATCTGGAAATAACGTGGCAAAGTTATCGTTGTGAATGGTGGTAATTGCCACGATGTTATTTTTTAAAAAATTATAGGCCGGCATTGTGAATGCCGGCTATTGAAAATATTATAGAGATCTCATTACGCCTCTCGCTCCTCCGTGGAGCTCGCTAGAGCTCAACTGAGCTCCACGATAGGAGCTCTCTGGAGCTTCGTCGTGGAGCTCGACAGAGCTCCTCGAGCTCTAGTGAGCTCCACTTCGAGCTCGCTGGAGCTCAACGAAGCTCCACGAAGGAGCTCACTGGAGCTCCATCGTGGAGATTGACGGAGCTCCACGTCGAGTTCCAGCAAGCTCAAAGTGGAGCTCGAGGAGCTCTAGGGATCTCCTTCATGGAGCTCAACATAGAGCTCCTTGAGCTCCACCAAGGAGCTCTCTGGAGCTCCGTCGAGCTCCACGACGAAGCTCCTGTGAGCTCTTTCGTGGAGCTCCAGCGAGTTTGAAGTGGAGCTCTACGGAGCTCCTCAAGCTCCAGCGAGCTCAAAGTGGAGCTCGCTGGATCTTGATGTGGAGCTTCGTACAAAACTCATATAAAATTTTTATACTCCTAAAAGTTTATTTTTATGTTTTGTTTTTACGTAAAATTTTTAATATTGTCGGCACTCAACATGAAGTTCACTTGCAATGGTAGTTAGGTGTTTGGGCCGGTCATCTTCATTTCTCAAAACTCATTAAATGTTATGACCTATGAGATGATGACGATGACCCACCACAACAGTATGATCATAAATTAAATGCTCTCGTTCTCAATGATAAAAATTTTCGATATATCTACCGATATATATCCGAAACATCCATAAATTATAAGTATCGATATATCCGTCAATACCGATATATATATTATTTATTAATGCTCATATACAAAAACATACCGATATATCTTCGAAATATCCGATATATATGTAAAATCCACATACCGATATATCCGTGGAAACCGATAGCTCCACTCTGTCACGGTCGCATCGACTTTAATTTAATGTTTAAACAAGTGCTAAACCCTTCCCTTGCGTGCATATAAATAGCCTTGACTTGGGTGCTCTCCCACTCATCTTCTACAGCAGGCACCATGGCCAATCTCTGTTTTGTGGCGTTGCTCATGGCATTCATACTGGTTTCGTCGCCAATTAACACCCATGCCTCAATTTCTTGTGATAAAATACAGAATGATCTGACACCGTGCATCAGCTTCGTGAGTAGCGGAGCTACCCTTTCAAAAGAATGTTGTTCAGGTGTTTTTAATGTGAAAAATGGAGCTGATACCACATCAGCGCGCCGAAGCGCATGCATGTGCATAAAAAAAGTTGCTCAAGGTATAGTGGGCATAGACCTGCAAAAAGCCCTAGCTCTACCAGACCTTTGCCATGTGGGGATTACTCGTATCGACCTGGCTACAATGTGCGACAGGTTCCTTCACCATTGGTTATGCACTTATCAGTATTGGTTCTGCTCGTTATATGTCGATGATGAGGGCTCCATCGCCGTCCCTGCGGGAAAGCTTACCTGAATGAAGATGAATTGCCAGCGAGTTATATGTCGATGATGCAGTTATCTTTCTTCCTGTAATTTTCTGTTTTCGCAAGGAGTTGATCTACTTGTTATGGAGTATATGCTGTAACTTTATCAATATAAAAATAAGCACCCTCACTACACCTCTTCTGCTTCTCGAGCTCACTTTTTCTTTCTCGTGGCATCCATGGATCCATTCATGAAATGTAAGTTAAAAGGCGATGTTTTGTTAACAAATCTTTGCGCTTGCATCTCTCCAATGGGACTGAGTATTTGTCTAATCCATCTTCATGGGTTGCGTACTCTGGTTTCTCCCACAGACATGGTGGTCACGGACGAAATTAAAATTCTATATATGTATATCATAATGACTATCAAAAAAAGCATGCATCCAATGTTGTTCTAAAAATGGTGTTAAATAATATTTATTTTTACATTGAATAGTGTTTTTGTTTTAATGATAGGTGTAAAAATGCGCTATTTTAATAATTTAATATTTTTTTATTAAAAAATATAATTAAATTTTGATATCATCCCAAGATCTTGGATATCATTTTTTGTTAGTGTATTAAAATTTAATTATTTAAAATTTATATTATTTGAGTTGTGTTGGGTAAAGTGATGCTGATATGTAAGTTGAGGTAATTAATCAGAAATGTCATTGTTGAGGTGGATAGCTAAAATAGATAGCAATGTTGGAGTTAACTTTAAAAATTGAATAGCTAAAATAGATAATATATTATTTTAATATTTTTTAAGTTGCTAAATTAGAGAGCATTGTTGGAGATGCTCTAAAACTCTTGCAACCCGACAAAGCACAAAGTCACAAACAACACAAATCTAAATGGTAGACTACTACTCTTATTTTCATTCTTCCGACTGAATCAGTTGAAAGCTCCTATTGAATCAATGATTTTGTGGTATTATTAATCCAGAGTCTTCTTTCGGTGGCTCATACATGATGAATCCAACTTATAATGTTCTCACCCATGAGGACCTCCTTCAAATCTGGTAATAAAATGAACTATATTTATGATTCAGACATTGATTTTGTTGGTGGAGGACCTTGAGACTTCTTTGATAGTCTTATAAATGAGGAGTCTAATTTTTAATGTCTTTTTCTTTGTCTCCTTTTAATTTATGTATCAAAAATGAGTTAGTTCACAATAATTTATGTATCAGAAAATGGGAAAATCTTCCCTATTTTTTTTGTTAAGCAGTTTAAGTTTATCAAATATGGATGATTATAGTGTTCTGGGGTGGGCTCTACTTTAAAAAGGTTGAAGAGTTTACTACTGTAATATTACATTTTTTAGGAGTTAACGAGTTGAGTTAGTGTTTGAAAGGTTATGTTGATTAGAGAGTGTTATTTCTAGTTTCAGAGCTAATTTCGCTAGTTTGGTTTGAAGGGAGAAGGAAAAGTAGGAGTTAAGTTATTCCAACTTTTCTACTCATTGAGTCATGTCAATCTTTTCACATGTCAACAAAATAAAATAAAATAATTCTTGGGAAAGGAGGTCAAATAAGTCAAAGTGGAGGGCCAAGGATTTTCTCTCCTCCTATGTTTTTCAGATTGTGAAAGTATGGAAAAAAGGAGGCTATATTTCCTAAAAATGTGTGCTCTATAGTCATGTCATTTCAAAATCAATTAGCCTAAGTACATAGAGACATGTAATGTCATATCTATAACTTAGTCTAGCTCACGTATTTGTTTATTTTATGTTTGATATTATAGCAAAATCAAAATATATTATTATCTTGCATAGAAATAGATGATAGGTAAATTAATACTCACCTAATTAAATACTTTTACTTTATTTTTTAAATGTTTTCTATTCATTGAGAAGTTTGAATATAATATTACTATCTTCCTCAAAAAAAGAAAAAAAAAAGAAAAGAGGGATATTATTATCAAAACAAGAAGATATACCCTATATACCAGGGAATATTGATTATAAGAAATGAGAAATTAATCAAAGTATTTATAAAAATCTGCTACACAAATAAGGATATTACTATCAAAAAGAGAATATATAGGTTATATATCTGTTATACATGGAAATATTGATTAGTGAAAATGAGAAATTAAGCAAAGTATTTGTTAACATAAGCTACACAAATAAGGAAAATAAGATTTGGGGGTCCAGTAAATATTATATAAAATTTTTAAGTAGCTAGAATTAAATAAAATAATATAATTAAAAGGAAAATACATGGCCAATAAAAATTTACTTTTTCTCAAAACACTTTTTATTTTCTCTTTTTCTTAGACATGTTTGATAAAAATAAATCATCTTATTTTTTCTTTTCCTCAATGTCATGTCATTTTTCTTATAAATTAGAGAATTAGCTTTTACCTCAAATATGATTTAAATAATTTTTCGTTAAAAAAATAAGAAAAAAGGAATAAAACCTATAATGCACTATAATGCATAATGGGAGGTTCTAGGATCAGATTAGGAGGAGAATAAAATATTTTTATATTAAACAATTGAATTTTCTCATATCTGACTTATATATATATATATAACATTTAAATGATATTTTTTTGTTTAAATATTTAATTTTCTAAGAATCGTACTAACTGTGAGAAATAATTTCTCATGCTTGATTTCCTTCAAGTAAATGTGTAATTTGAAATAAATTAATAACTATTTATTGATTTATGGATTATTATTATTATTATTCTTATATTTGTTGTTTAATATAAAGATAGAGACATCAAAATTAATAGTCATCCCAGACTACCACTTATTATCCTTCTCCATTTTAATTCAAACACAAAGTCATTATATTTAAAGTAAAAAGTTATCCTTGGTTGGAATATATATATAAAATCATTTTTTTGTGAAAGATAAATTTAAAATAATGATATAATTATAATAAAGATAATAATAATAATCATCATTTAGGCTATCATGATATGTTAGATAATAATAAAAATTGTGGTTGCCTTATTGTTTATTTTATGGGACAATTACCTATGTGCACTTTAAATAATCAAAATTAATTATTTTCATTCAATTTCCTTCATAATATTTTGACTGCTTAGATGTTGCTATAAGTTGAAAGTTGATTCTTAGGACTTCCAAATAAAAGTAATATATTTGAAATAAGCTTAAAAAAATAACATAACATTATAAATCTAAGTACATTAGTGATTGACACATAGAAATTATGTATTCCTATATGGGATAGGAACCACTCCCTAATTTATGATGTTAGAAATGTTAGCATAAAATAAATAACATAACATGATATTATATATGTTAATATTTATTTACACTTGTTGTAATGTGATTATACATCTTTTTGAATTTACTACTCCTAGGGAATAATATAAATATAAATATAAATATAAATATAAATATAAATATAAATATAAATAAATAAATAAATAAATAAATAAATAAATATATATATATATATATATATATATATATATATATATATAATTGGATTGTTTAAATTTATAAATATTCAGTATGTTATTCTATAAGGGGAGATCTATGTAAACAAAGTCAACATAATTAGAATAGTAATGCTTATCCCTTCTATCTTGGATCTGACATGCTTATAAATATTTTATTAAATTGATTATTGAATTTTATTTTAACAAAGAAAATAGAAGTTGCTAAACGAATAACATTGGAATGTTGATATGTTCTTCCATTTGAAGTTTGATCACTAATGAAATAATTTGTTCTTTAAAAATGGATCGTTCATGGATCTCAAAAGATAGAAGATCGAAGGAATATGAAGATAGAGTTGAATATTTTGTAGCATTTGCAATACAAAATTATGCAAATAAAACCATCATTAAATGTCAATGCTTACAATATGGTAATATGATATTCCATACTCCTCAAAAAATTCGAAACCATTTGTATTTCATTGGAATTGATCACAAATACCATACATGGTATTGGCATAGAGAGGCAGCTCTAAGTGGCCCACCAACCATAAGAGTAGAACATTATGATAGACTTCAATTTGATAATCAACGTAGTACAATATAAAAGGTTCAAGATGCACATGATGATTGTCAAAATGATCATGAATTGCTTGCAAGATTACTAAAAGATGTAGAAAAACCATTACATCAGGGTTGCAGAAACTTTACAAGATTATCTCCCTTGATCAAATTATACAACTTGAAAGCATGTTTTGGGTGGTCTGATAATAGCTTTTTAGAGCTTTTACAAATACTTGGAGATATGTTGCCTTTAAACAATGAATTGCCTTTGTCCGTGTATGAAGCAAAAAAGATATTAAATTTTTTGAGAATGGAATATGAGAAAATACATGCATGCCCAAATGATTGTGTACTTTATCGGAAGGAGTTGAAAGATACATCTTTATGTCCTACCTATGGAACTTCGAGGTGGAAGACAAATAACACAGGAACTAAAAGGATAAAAGGAGTTCCTGCGAAAGTAATGTGGTATTTTTCTCCAATTCCAAGAATTAGAAGAATGTTTCAATTATCAAAAATTACAAAAGAGCTCATATGACATGTTGAAGAAAGCAATTTTGATGGGAAAATGCGTCATCCATCAGATTCACCATCATGGAAGCAAGTTGATCACAAATGGCCTGAGTTTTTGTTAGAAGCTAGAAACTTGAGACTTGCAATTTCTATAGATGGGAAAAATCCTCACAGTTCATTTAATAGCAAACATAGTTGTTGGTCGATTCTTATGATAATTTACAACCTTCCTCCATGGTTGTGCATGAAAAGAAAATTTATGATGTTATCTTTATTAATTTTAAGTCCACAACAACTTGGCAATGACATTGATGTTTTTTTAGCACCGCTAATAGAAGATCTAATAACATTGTGGGAGGTCGGAGTTCAAGTTTACGATGCACATCAACAAGAATTCTTTCCATTAAGAGTTATTCTATTATGGACAATCAATGATTTTACTGCATATGGAAACATGTCGGGCTGCACAGTTAAAGGATATTATGGTTGTCCAATATGTGGAGAAGAAACATATTCTTGTAGGCTAAAGCATGGAAAAAAGAAATCCTATACTGGACATGGACGATTTCTTCCAAGAAACCATCCATATAGAAAACAAAAGAAAGCATTTGATGGAAAACAAGAGTTTCGCTCACCTCCACAAATATTGACTGGCGAAGAAATATTAAAAAAAATAAATGGAATTTGCAATTCTTGGGGGAAAAAAAAGGTTAATCTGGGTAAATCTAAATTCAAGAATACAAATTGTTGGAAAAAGAAGTCCATATTCTTTGATCTTGAGTATTAGAAATATCTTCATGTTCGTCATAATTTGGATGTAATGCATATTTAGAAAAATGTTTGTGAAAGCATTATTGGTACCTTACTCAACATTGCAAGTAAGACAAAGGATAGGCTTAATTCTCACTTAGATCTTGTAGAAATGGGCTTAAGGAGAGAATTGGCACCAATGTTTGAATCAAAGAGAACATATCTCCCTTCTGCATGTTATACACTTTCTACAATGGAAAAAAAGGTGTTTTGCCAAACAATTTCGCAATTGAAGGTTCCATATGGATATTGTTCTAACCTTCAAAACCTCGCGTCAATGGAAGACTTGAAACTTTATGGATTAAAATCTCATGACTATCATGCATTAATGCAATAATTTTTGCCGGTTTTATTACGTTCTTTCTTAACCAAGCATGTGAGGAATGTCATTTGTAGATTGAGTTTCTTTTTCAATGCTCTCTGTAGGAAATTCGTTGATGTTCCTTCATTAGATAAGTTACAAAATGAGATAGTGGTGAAATTATGTTTGTTTGAAAAGTACTTCCCACCTTCATTCTTTGATATCATGGTGCATCTTACTGTGCATCTTATAAGAGAAGTGAGACTTTGTGGACCAGTTTACTTTAGGTGCATGTACCCATTTGAAAGGTTTATGAAAGTGTTAAAAGGCTATGTACGTAATTGTACTTGCCCTGAAGGTTGTATTGCTGAATGCTATATTACAGAAGAAGGAATCAACTTTTCTACAAAGTACTTATCAAATGTGGATGCAATTGGAATTCCTAGTAGTTCAAATATTGACCAAAAAGTCAGACCACCAATATTTGGAGGTCATACTATGAAGGCCGATTCTAATTTATGGTTACAAGCACATCATTACGTGTTGGAAAATACCTCAATTGTTCAACCTTATATTGAGTAAGCATAACTAACTTTTTGTTTTTTATTTATTATATATATAATATATTACTCTAATTATTTAATTATTATACATGACTTCATAGAGAGCACATGCAATGGCTAAAAGTGAAACATCCATGTCAATCAAAAAGGCAAAAGTGGTTATAGGATGAGCATGCTCGTACTTTTACCTATTAGTTACGACAAAAGGTACTACAATGGTTTCTTAAATTTTTCATATCTTTTACATTAATGGTTAACATATAAATGATTACTGGAAATTATTTCTATAGGTTGAAGTTGCAATTGAAAATAATGAACCTGTATCTGAAACCCTTAAATGGATAACTGATTGGTCCAAGCCATTATATGATGAAGTATAATGATTATGTCATCAATAGGTGATAATATAATACCAAGGAGCGTGATTATTTACTAGCTACCCAAAATAGTGGAGTTAGTATTATAGCAATGACCATGAAAATTGCTAGTGCTAAGGATAAAAATCCTATTTTCGGGGAACGTTGTTTCCATGGAGTTATTAATGAGATTTGAGACCATGATTATACTATGTTCAGAATTACAATCTTCAAGTGTGATTGGGTTGATAATAAGAATGGAATCAAAGTTGATGATCTTGGGTTTACCTTAGTTGACTTTAGCAGAGTGGCTCATAAGTTAGATTCACTCATATTTAGCATCCCAAGCTAAGAAAGTCTTCTATGTACAAGATGAGCTTAATCCAAGATGGTCAATTGTTTTGTTAACTCCTCAATAAGACTTCACTGAAAGAGCAAACGATAATGATCCTATGGACATTTCTATTGAATACAATCCAGTCATATCTTTTTTACCACAAGTTGAATTATTTGATGGAATGGATGACTCTGATCAAATTTGTATTCGAGATAATTGTGAGGGAATTTGGGTTAAGAACAAATCATATATGTAACCAAATTGTAGCTTTGTTATGGTATTGTGAATTGATATGCTACTATAGTTTTTTGTAGTGTAAATGTATGCTTGCTAGTTAATTTATTCGTCTTTTTTATTAGATGATTGTTATGCTTTCAATTTTAATTAATGTCAGGTTGACATTATTCAAAATATTGACCGTAATATGTTTTATGCAAAGCAGCTGATTAGGTAATGCATTTAATTAGTTAATTTTTTATTCTTTAAATTTTTGTTAGATATTTTAGTACTTTTATTTAAACATTATAATTATTTTTATGATATGTATGGATGCAGAACAACAAGATAAAGCAACTACAAGAAATAGATGTAGAGGGATAACAAGAAAGACTATGATTATTAAGAATAGGAGCAAAGGAATAAAACTTGCTGTTAAGTATAATGTTGATGGTATTTATGTCAGACAAGCTGATGTGCATCTCACAAGTTATTTAGCCGTATTGGCACGTACCATGGTCCCAATTAGATATAGCACTTGTCACCATGAACCTAAGCAATTGAAGAATAAATTATGTGACTCCATTGAGGTAAACTAATATTTTTTTTTCTATCTATAATGTTTTCTAATTCTATTTGCAAATTTTTTTAACAACTAAAAACTATGTTCATTTCTTCTAGGCTGCATTTATCATTGGATTGTAAAAGTAGAAGGAATTGTATGAAATTAATAGGCATGTGCTTTAGATCATTCAAGAACATGTTAACTGCAACGTATATCATTCCTTTCAAAGACCAACTAGAGCTTCTTAAAAAATCACCAGTTGAATACAATTTTATTGAAGAAGAAGATCGGACAATTTTTGTCAAAGAAAGATTATCTCAAAGATTTCAGGTAAATTTCTAATTATTTTCTCATATACTCATATTTTCTTTACTTAATATAAAATAAAATTTGTAGGAGTTAAGAGAAGTTCAAAAAGAAAGAAAGAAAAAACAAATTTATAATCATATTAGTAGGAAGGGATATGCTGGTCTTGAGGAAGAGATGGTAAGTTAAAAATGTTAATTTATATTTTTTTATGTTGAATTTGACTAGAGACTCATTATATTACGATTCAATATTTTAAAAGTTGGTAGAAACCGGCTTTACTAAAGTCATTGATAGAAGTGTATTATGGAAGAAAGTAATGGAGAAAAAAGATGACACTTATGATGAAGTGGTCATTCCGGTAGTGGAGAAGATTGTAAGAATAAGTTATGTAACATATATTTCATTTACGTTAATAACTTATTTATATTAACCAATATGACATTAAATTTTATAACATCATTGTATATTAGGATAAGATGTTGCAACAGTCACAAGAAAGTAGTTTGAGTTTCAATGGAAATGACATACTTACTAAAGCATTGGGAACTCCTGAATATAGTAGTCGAGTATGAGCTAAAGGAAAGCATTATACACCATGACAATATTTTCATTCTATGGCAAATCGTGCTTTGTGGGAATTTATGAAAGAATCGCAAGAGCGACAATCAAAGTTTGAGGTAAAAACTTTATTCCAACTCTCTCAGATGGTACCCACCACACCTCAATCTGATGTTGGTAGCTCTAACATGCTGCACAAACATATTGACCTTCCAGAAATTATTGAGTGACTAAAACGTCGAGTAGATGACCACACTCCTCCAACGCTAAAAGCAAACAAGGTAAGTTGTAATTAATATTTTGTTCTATAATAAAAATGTGTTAACACAAACTCATAATTTTAATATCAACTTACCTAGTTGATTAATTCCTATATAGAAGTAATGTTATAATATATATTTGTATAATAAATTATATTAATAAGCTCATTAAGTTATGATAACTCAAATTTGACTAACTAATTCTTTCATACTTAGAAATTATCAACTTCAGATGATTACATATAACTAAATAATATTGTTTCATTTTATAGGTTAGGAAATGTCAATTGGCCATAGGGACAAAAGAAAATGTAGTTGCAGCTGGAAAAATGGTACTTGAATGTGGTGCTAACTTCCTTGTTGCTGTGGATGTTTGTTATGATCCAAATGCATTACTTCTTATACCTATTCCAAGCCAAATTAACTCTATTGGAGATGCAATTAGGCATCAAATTTTATGGCCTGCCCAATTAGGCATTCTTACTACTCATCTCATCCAGGTATGTGTTTTTTTTAAATAAAAAATTTCTTGTTACAAATAAAAAAACTATTTTATTTAGGATAATTCTTATATATATAATGATATTTTATGTTTGATAGGATTCAAAGAAATTTAAGAAATAGAGGAATAAAGAGAGAACATTGAGTTTTAAGGATGTGAACCCTGTTGATATCAAGAACTTTGCTACATTTTTTGGGCTGTTATTAAAGGATGACAAGGTACATGCAGTAGAAATCATAGAGGATGTTTTTGGAGAGTCTTTTAAGACCTTCCTCATGAAAGAAGATATGGATATCATAATTTCATCAACAGATGTGGCATCTAATTGCCTTATGTTCTATATATGGTAAGATAAATATTTAATATGTTTTTAATATATTTTAACTATCTTATTTATTCTTTAATTTTTCATAATGAGAATTGTAATTAATTTCAATTACATTAAAATATTAAAACTTTTAAATATTATGTGAAATTAAATTAGGCACTTGCATAAAAATATGGTTGAAGCTAAAGAGGCAGAGCAATTTATTTTTTTAAATCTGACCTTAGTTTCCAAAGCTTGAATGGGAGAAGCAAGAAAGAAAAATAGGTCAAGGATTATAGCTAATCTTTTGATGAATGCAAATAATGCTGATTTTGTTTTTATTTCATATAACCTAGGGTAAGTTATTAAACATAAGTAAGGTTATAAGTATGCATATTTAGCATAATAAAATTGATATGTAGTTACACTAATGGTAATTTTGTAGTTGTCATTGGGTTTTGGTAGTACTTGACATAAGGACTTTGATCGCCTATTACCTTTATTCATTGCATCATCAACCTTCAAATGATCTTAAAAGATATTATTAATATGTAAGTTTTTCCCTTAATATTATAGAATGAAGTATAGTTGGTAACAAAAATTTATTCTCTTCATGCAGTTCTCTAAGAATTCATCCACTTAAAAAACATAAATCGTCAAAAAGAAAGCCTAATTGGGTTGTATTAGGGGTAAATAACTCATATAAACTGAGTAATAAAATATTTAGTGTATTCTTCTTAATTTTAAACTTAGTACAATATGACTTGCAAGTAACTCCATATATATATAATAAATTTTTTTTTCATTTAGTGCCCGAGACAACTAGGTAGTGTTGAATGTGGATACTATGTGATGAAATACATGAGAGATATCATTCTCGACCAAGGATGTCTTACAACAAAGGTATCTGTTGATTTGTTGGTTCTCAATATATCAATGTTTATTTTATTTTCCAATGTAATTGATAAAACTATTACTTTACTTTTCAATAGTTTAATAGGATAAAATCATACAACAAAGATGAGTTGAATGAAGTACGATCTGAATGGGTGATGTTGGTGACTCAATTAATACTTTCATCGGTTTGAAAAGCTTTGGAGATACCTTTTTGTATTGAAGCATGAACACATTTTGGCATATACAAAGATAACTTTTGATGAAGTTCACACTTTATCTCTCTTTTGAACCAAACTATGACCGAAGTTAAATTATTTGACATAATCATTTTAAAACATTTTAGTATTTTCCTTCCACATTCATGATAATTCTCTAATTTCTAATAGTTGAATTAAGTTAGTATATTGTATGAATGATTCATAGGTGTCTAAAGGGAAATTTTTTTTTGGTGAAGTTAGAAGATCTTCCAACTTTGGAATGGTCCATGAACTATTGTGATAATAAAGGTATTTTTCATTATGATATCAAGTTCATTACTTCTTTCTTTCTATTAAATATTTTAAAATGGAATATGTAATTGGAACTTTATTGTTATCATATTATCTTTTGTTTTCGTTGTCAACTATAGATTTTTTTTTGTTGATTGGCTATGGAAAACATGGAGATTTTGACTTTTGGCTTCAATACTTTACCACAACATTGTAAGTTACATTGTCACCCTTATAAAACACAATGAATTTTTCAAGGCACAATTTTTTTTTATTACATAGCCTTTTATTTTATTAATGAATCTAAACCTATAATTTGATGGATTACTATATATGTGTAATCAGTAGAACTTGAAATTACATTACATAGCATCTAATCGAGTTTTTTTAAAGTATTGGGAAGATGACTTATAATTTAACTTTTTATTTTATTAAATTTAATTAGTTTTTGTAGTGTTTCTTCAAGTAGTTTGTGAGATCTTTCAACTCACTACACACATATTTGTTTTTAATGAATTATTATTATTTTTTATTTTAACATAATTGATCAACTATTATGCCATAATTGATAAATCTCTTGCTTTTTATTTTACCCATTACTACTAACTTTGTTTTTGTTGTTGTTAAATTTTTTTAATCATATATTTCAATTGTTATATAAATTATTTTCATGATATTTGATATCATTCCTTCATTTTTATTTTCCAATGCTCTATAATATTTTTTTTTCTACAAGTGTAATCGATTATAGTTCATCTTTTTGTATGTAGGTTACCTTTTTTGGAAATTAACTTTCAACTTAGCCAAGCTAGCATGAATCAGTTTCTTGAAGATAAGACACAATTGGGTTGCATATATATGAAAATTTGAATTGAATTAAAGAAATGAATGTTGAAATTTAGATATTTTTTTTTGTTTATGAAATGTAAGATGTACAAGTTCCCCATTGTAATTAAAAACTAAAATCTTGGTATGGATTGGAACGTAAGTTTTTCTTATGAGCATGCAGTATTACAATAATAGGTGAAATTTTATTTACAATAATTATTAAATTGGAATTTAATTAAATCATTATTTTCCTTGATACTTTTACTAAGTGTCATTGTATTCAAATAATTTAAGATTGATACAACAAATAATGACATTTCTCTGAGTTTCAAGGTATATTGGTATAATAAACAATGACAGTTTTTTTAGCATTAAGGTTTTTTTCAATGACACTTCTAAAAAATGACATTATAGGCAAATACTTATTATGACAAGCCAGTGGATGACACTTTCGATAAGCCACGTGAAATATCATTAATGATGCTTTTTAATCATCATTGAATATGTTTTTTGTTGTAGTGATACCAAACTTTTATTACGACTTTGCTATAATACCTAATTTTATGATTAGGTATGTTACAAGAATTAGTTAGGCGAGGGTCTCTCATTCAATATTATTCCAGAAATATGTGAGTCATACAAGTAATAAAGTAAACTTTTAGTCCATGTATCAATCTCACACAAATTACACATAATATTTAATCAGTCAATTATAATTAATAATTAACTACTCTAGTAAATATGATAAATAAAATTCAAATCATAAATCCTAGATTCTAAGGATGATTAATATTTTTACTTGTGGTGAATTCATAAATAATTTTTGTATGATTATTCTCGGTCATAACATAAAGGTTGACTAATTGTAGAATGGCTTATTATCCTTCTAGCATACAATATGATTATTATTACCAAAATTGATTTTATTAGTTTGGTTGATTAACTTTATTTGATATAACTACCCTAAAAAATTGATAGTTCTGTTTCTAGTAGTTTTAATAATATTATTTTATGTTATTTCATAGAGATTTGTATTATATGTATTGTATTTATCTTGTATTCGTTGTAATTTTATCTTTAGTTTTTTTTTTCTTTTTTTTCCGCCAACATTCTTATATGAGAAAACTTCTTGAATTGAGCTAATACCTTGAGAACTAGGGAATGGAAATTATCATATTTGGGTCAAATTATCAATATGATGGAGCATATTCATGCACCTATGCATACTTTTATTTTGTGCCTGATGATGTCATTGAATACCCTTATTTTCATACATATGCTCGATATATAGACTTTGAACATGAGAGGCATGAAGAAAGGCCTTGCCAGAATGGGTTCACTAATAATTCATCTTTGAAACTCAATGAATTCTTTACTATATCGTTTGAGAAGATTAAATAAATTAATGATATCAAAGAATCTAAATAAAGAATGCTTGATTGATTATGTCTGAAAACTAATTCATTATTTGAAAACTTCATTACCAAGATGTTAATTGAAACTAGAGAAGCAAATGGAAAAGAAGAAGAGCTGTTACGAAAACATTACATGATGAGGGGAAATACTAACTTGAGCATAAATGAGGAAAATATAACTTTGTAAGTTCCATTGTAGATTATGGACATAAGAATGATTGAAAAAGAAAATGTTGCCTTGAAAGTTCTTTTGGAGTGTATGAACTTAAGTGTTATTGAAGAGAAAATGCTATCTTAGAAGTTTTAATGATGAGTATGGATATAAAGGTTAGTGAGGAGGTATGTGCTACCTCAAAAGTTCTAGTGGTGATTATGGCTATATTAGTTGAAGGTGAGGAAATCTTCGAAGAATAAAAAGCCATGACATTTCATGATATCATTCCCAAACAAAAGAAGTGAAATAATAAACTGAAAAGCTAGCATGGATGACATAAATTAAGAGTGTAAAAGAAGAGAGTTGATGTTATGTAGCTATGGACATTAAACATAAAACTAGATATAAAATTTCACATTTTGAGACACATCCAACACAAGAAACTAAGGAATTTTTGTGTGTGTTATCTAACCATGTACTTGAACTTACACTCATTACGTAAAGTGATAGTCAAACTTCAATGTTGCAACTTTTCATTTATCAAATATTGGTCGGCAAAGTATATATCATGAAAACAACGAAATTTTCTCTTTCAAACCCTAATCTATCTTCCTCTGGATTCCATCCAAAGCTCTAATCAGAAATCACAAAATTTCAGTGCCACGAAAATGCAACCATGAAGAAGAGATCATGTTATGGGCCAAAAGGGAAAATCATTGTGGGAGAAATGTATATCAATGGTGCAATTAAGCAGCAGACATCCAACATTATAGAGTAGTTATTGAAAGCTGCGACTACATTGTTGACTTTTTGCATGGAGAGTGACATAAATTAGATAGGGTATGTTCTTGCTAAAAAGACATTTACCCGAGAGTAGGATTTCAATTAATGTATTCTACCTCTCTAGCAAATCCTAGAAAAGAAAGATTTGTTTGTATTTTACATGTATAGAGAGAGGAGAAATGCCTCATTCATAAGAAAATTTAATGTCGATTTGAAGGAGAGAAGAGAAAAGATATTACATGCATAGATGTATATACATTTTGGCAAATTATTTCTTTTCTTGTGGTCCATTATCTTCCTTTTTGGTTTGTGTTATGTACAAAGCTTTTTATACATTGTTTGCCAAACAAAGATGCTCTAATAATATGTTGTTGAACTCCATGTTGCACAAACAAAAATGTGTTGTTGAACTTACAATACATTCCACTGAAATTGTGTATCTCACTATATTAATCTATAATGTTGAGCAATGTTAGGTAACCATTATCATCATTGCGTGCTTCATATTTAAAATTAGGTGGTTTGATGTATTGGCTGGCTAGATGCAACTTAGGTGAATTGGGTTGGGTTAGATTTTTTTTTTAATATCAATTCAAAATTTTAAAGTTTAATAAATAACTTATTTAATTTTGATATTTATTGGTATATTATATATTTAATAAAACTATCACTATTCTGTAAGTTATTATGAACAGAGTTTAGTTTCAAAACTTTATTAATCATTATTAGTCATTAGTATTAAAAATAAAACCAACAATAAAAAAAATAACAAATTCGTCTAAAATATAAAAAACTAAGTATTAACACTAATAGTTCAAGCACAAGTCTCACAACTTAATTTTAAATTATTATTTACTAATTTGTTACTTCTTTACTCAATTTTAAATTTTTAGTTAATTATTATTTACTAATAGTTAGAATAGTAATATGTTAGTGTTTATTGGTAAGTAAATAAAATAAGTATAAAATAGAAACTTAAGTTAACTTTTAAATAATTAAATAATTAAATATATAAGTTTACTAAAAATTATTAATAAATCTTAGAGAGTGAGCAAGTTCTAAGTGTGTGTGGGTGTCATTCCTTATATTTTCAAAATAAAAATATACATATTTATATGTATGATATATTTAGTACATAAGATAATTTTAGTAAAAAAATTAATTAAAAGAGCTAAAAAATGCATATTTATTTTAATTTGTGTGCATATCACATGTTTGAATGCTCTAGCTCTCAAGGAACTAGTATACTTTGGAGACAACGTGAGAAGTGTACTAAACATACATATCACAAGCAATAATTTTTATCACTCTTCAAGATAAAGGAAATATTTATAATTTGATATTTGATCAAGAACTTTATCATAAATAACTTATTAGGATGGTTATTACATTAGATATTCAAGACCTCAATTTTACAAGTATCTCTAATCATTGATTTGTGGAGTTGATTATTACTTAGTTTTTATATTATATTGTCTTTTTCTTTGTGTTTTTATTTTTATCTATTTTATAGCCACCACCATGAATTTGAGTAGAACTTTTGGGACTGAGTTAAAACCTCTGGACCCATAAATGATAAAATTGAAGAGATGAACTTTTGCAACCTACTATATCAAATGGAAGAGATGAATTCTCTACAAAATAGTATGTATTATTTTAGACTTTAATGATTTCATTTCAGATTATCATTTTGATCTTCAAAGCCTGATGATATATTGTATGAGAGTCAAGAACAACCACCACAACATGAATATTTATATTAGATAGACAAACTATCATTCAAAGATAATATTTTGGTAATATTGATAGAGGCAAAAAAGAGTAATGACATAGAAGAAAATTGAATAAGACATATAGAAGTAAAACTTGAAGATGTAATGATTTTGTAAGTTATTTCACCCGTACCTGTAACAATTTATATGGAAGATGTGAAAGAAATGAGATAAAAAATGAGGATGAACAAAATAATCACAAGATTGAAGTTGGAGTGCAAAAAGAGTGGTGAAACCTAAATTGGTTATGATCATCATCACTAGATTGATGAGTATCAGAGACATGACAAAAGCTGGATGAGCCACAAAATTTATTAATGTTATCATCCAAATAAAGATGGAAAGTTTAAAAAAATAGCATGGACATCTTAGAACAATAATGCAGAAACTCAGCCTAAAAAATAAGATCATCTATGAATATTAAACATAGCACTACTTGAGAGATAATTAGTGTTTTTACTTTTTACATGTGTGATGTAATCAACATTTTCATTTTTTATGAATGTGTACATGCACCATCAATAATCATATATAATAGACACTACAAATGAAGTCGTAGCACTTTAACTTAGCTAGGACATTCTTATAGTCAATCGAAGTTGAGGGACTCAAACTTAGCTAGGACTTTCTTATAGTCAATTAAAGTCAATGCACCCAAACCCCACCATGGCTTTATTTTTGAGGGAGAAGTCACATCCACATGCAAATTTATGACATTTTTAAGGGCCAAGACTAAATACTAATTCCTTATAAAGCTTCTCCACCTAATTTTTTGCAATACTTCTATTTTTTCTTTTTCTTTACTCCATTGAAAATGTATTGAATGCTAACTATTGAAGATTTGAGCTAACATTAAAAATAATTCTTTTTTTTTGAAGCTTAGGTGAGAAGCGATGAGACAAAGTCGAGTTGAAAGGTAGAATACAAGCAATAAGGTAACCCACTGCCAAGACTTCTTCAAAAGTCGTAATGCTAAGGCTAAATTTTCTTACATACATTCAGAATAAATAATTGACCTCAATTTTGGGAAACATTAGTTTTGTAGGAGAGCCTAAGTTTTATTAATTTATTTTAGATTTATAGAAATTTATTGAGAGGATAATTAAAAAAATTATGCATGCACATGAAATGTGGAAACACTATAATTATCAAGGAGTTATATACTTAAACTCTAGTTTAGAGGATATGGATAACAAAAAGTACTATGTATGATGAATTTGAATATATTTTGATAGGGAATCTATTAATGAGATATTTAGATTATAAGATGCTATGGATAGTATGACATTCAAATCTCTAAAGATTTAACTGAACTATAAGATGATCACAACAACATTGAAGGGTGAATAATGAGAGTGAAGAGTTTCATCATGAATTCTAGCTTAAAATTTTGCACAGATTCTCAAAGTATAAAAACAATATTTAGAAATTTCATGAAATAAAAAAAAGGGTAGATCAAACCGTACATGCTAAGAATTTTAGGCGATACAATTCCAATGCTCATTTAGAATCCAAGACAAATGCAATCAATATTCAGTTGGGTCTTGGGATTAGGTTTTGTACTTAGGTTTTAACTTGGGTGTTCATTATGAACCCTCGAATCCATGAGATGCCTTTCAACACATCACATATGATTTTCTCATTGATATCTAATTAAATTGAGGTCTATGATTGGTCAATGTACTTATGTTCTATTGGATCAATGCTTTTATGAGTTTATACTTATGTTTATGTTATTATGTACATGTTGATAGATATGAAGGCAGATTAAAATTGAAACTTAGGATTTTACTAATATAAAGATTTGTATATGTTGGCCATGATAGATGGTGATAAATAAGTTATAGGACATACTCATGTAGTATGGTAAGAATGAATTGATAACTTTTCTAAATCTTAAACTAGTTAGATAAACCATAAATGAAGACTCAAAGTTGAGATATATTTAATAATGATGGGTATGATACTTATGAAATTTAAAGTACAAATATATTTTAAACTAATTTATTATATACTTTCTAGAAGAACTAATCTTTGCATAATATTGGAGTCTAAAAGAATGTCTTACCTATGAGTTTACCATATTATAAATGTTATGTGTTAGTTATGGTGGATGGTAAAAGGTATATTATTGGATATATACAAGTGTGAGAGACTAGTATGGTTGTGTCAATCTTACAGGTTATTTCCTCTTATATTACTTCCATATATGAGATTTATGGCAAGATATATAATTAATTATTATGAGTATGGTACTTATAGATTCAAAAGCATAAATATATTTAATATCATATTTTTTCATGTCTTAAGATAATTAAAGATTGGAGAATAGAAGTATATATTTAAACTATTCATCAATGATTATTTATATTGCCTAAAAGGAATAGATGTACAAATAATTATTACATAATATAATGTGTGGCTTCAATGTTGAAATACTAATCGGATAAATATGAGGGCATCATCCTTAGTAGTGACAGTCCAAGGATGTTGACCACCATATATGCACTGAGTGTTCATGGATATTTTTATACTAATCTACCTATTGTTCAATAACTAAACATGATATTGAATAAATACTATAGAAATGTCATCACACACAAGAAAATGAGCTAAACCTAGAGTATAAGTATCTTACTGAATACCAAGTATATATATTAAACTTGATTAGAAGTTAGTTCATTATTAGTTAATCAAATTGTCTACACAACCTAAGCAAAAATAATATTTTGACCTATATCTACTTTATTACTTATATAACCTATATGTACTTATCCAATGTAATTTTGAGATCATGTCAATTAATTATAGTTTTAGTATTCTTATAAAGTTGTATTTTTGGTAGATAAAGTCTTAGCAAATCTTTCTTGCGAAAGGTCGGTGAAGGATTTGTGGAATAAGTTTGAGATGCTCTATTAGAGTAAGTCATTGGTCAATATGTTATTTTTGAGGAAGAAACTATACAAGTTTTTCATG
Source organism: Sapria himalayana (assembly GCA_029783825.1). Classification (NCBI taxonomy): domain Eukaryota; kingdom Viridiplantae; phylum Streptophyta; class Magnoliopsida; order Malpighiales; family Rafflesiaceae; genus Sapria; species Sapria himalayana. The sequence goes on from JAREIK010013182.1 coordinate 80,604, forward strand.
AAGGAGGTTGATATATTTTCTTCACCCTTACATAAGTTTTATATACCAATTAGCCACTTGGCTATGAGATTAGTGATGATGACAAAGTAATAACTTTTGTCAATTCATTACTAAATTCATGGGATAACTTATATTATCATCATTTGTAGTGGTACACCAAAATTATCCTATTAGAAAGTGGTTTTAGCACAACTATCTAAAGATATAAGAAGTTATAGTAAGAAGAAATACTTGAATGATATATTAATTGTGAGGACTTAATAAATAAGCCCATATCGATCTATGAGAAAATCAAAGATGAGGAAGATCGAAGAGTGTGAATAAGCTAAAATTGATGTGTTTCAAATGTAATAAAGTTGGGAACTTGAAAAGGGACTATCGGTGAAGTAAAGCTGACTTGGGAGAAAAGGTACTATCTACTAGAAACATATAATTTTTAGAATCATGTGTTGCTCATATCGATGAGGACACCTAATTCATTGACACTGATACTTCATATCACATAACACTCACATCATTACTTATTTAGCCAACATGAGTCTTATAAAAAAGGAGATGTGATTATGAGCAATAACTCACATCATTACTCCAGATTTAAGTAGAAATCTGATTTCTATGAGTGTCATGATTAATTCTAATGTTCAGTTTTATTGTTATGCATTCATATCACATAACTACTTGTTAGGTAATTTTGTTTATAACGATTGTGATTTTAGAGATTCAGAAGAAGTGAACAATAAAAAAGATAGCAAATGAAATATATATTCACAATCGCAATCCAACAAAACCACGATAGAATTAAAATCACAACAGAAAACATGAAATAACATGGTTTACTAGTCTTTCAACATGACTAGCTACATCTATTAGAAAAATGCTTATGCATTTACAGATTATAACCAAAATCAGAATATTCTTACTGTTTTTGTGAGCAGCAACAGTTACAAAGAAATTCAGGCAGAGAGGAGAAAAAAACAAAGAGAGATGAATAGTTCCGTAACAAAAAATAACCCGAAGATAGAAATAAAAGCAATTTATATTAATGACGGAGCGGGTCGGATCACTAGGATAGATTGGGTTTTGCTCAAAAAATTTCTTCGGCCCTTTGACCGAGCAGCAGGACACATGTTATTGTGCTATTGCTGCATTCTCAACCTTTCAATATTTTATTTCCTGCACTAATAATATATGAAAATAGAAAACATGTTGGTTATATAAACAATTTATCAAAATAAACTATACATATACAACACTACTCATATGAACTAGTTCAGCCAATATGAGTCTTGTGATATAGGAGATATAACTAAGAGCAATCAGGTTAAGATATGCTTGATATGACTTTAAGTGTTGCAACATGAAACCATGTTTAGGTTATATATATTGGAGAGCAAGAATAGAGAAGTCCTAACAAGTCATGACATGAATGATCCTTATGAAGAACATGAGCCGTGATATCTTCCTATCATGCATCATAACAAATATCATGACTTTATTTTACTAGTGGAACAGATGCTCTTAATGAAGAGGCAGAGAAGCTAGAAGAAAATTCTATTGAGAATGAAATAGGCAAGGTTGCACCTGTGTTGATGAGATCTACATGGGATAGAAACCCTCATGTAAGGTCTGTGATGGTATATACCATGTTCTTTGTGTAATAAAAAATGGGCCAAACACTTTGATGGAGGGAAAAGCCTTTGGGGAGTCAAAGCAATGAGAGATTTCCATGAAATAGAAGCTATAATCATTGGAGAAGAATAACACTTAGAGTCTTGTGAAGACAAAGGCTGATGGAAAAATTGAGAATTATAAGGCAAGGTTAGTTTCTAAAGTTTTCTCTCAAGTTTAAGGCTGTGACTATGATGGTATATTCTTTCCAATAGCAAAGATACCCTCTATCCAGGTGGTGTTGGTTGATACAATAAGGTATGACTAAGTAAGTTTAGTAGTTGCATGTGAAAATAATTTTTGATGAAGACTTAGAGGAAGGGATACACATGAAACATCCAACTAGTTTCGAGGTGAAAGGTAAGAAAAACTTGGTGTGTGTTGTGACTTTTTACAATATCAAAAGCAATCATTTGTGATATGCTTTCAAAAACTCATTAGGAGATTATTTCGTCCAATAGAGTTTCATACGTATATGGGTTATACAAGTAGTAAAGTTAGATATATGTCTAGATATCAATCTCATAAGAATTATATAAACTTTTTAACCAACCAATAGTGAATTAACTATTACTTGAGTTGAGCAGATAGACTTAGGTTTTAGTAAGATACTTAGACTCTAAGATTGACCTATTTTCTTGTATATGATGAGATTATTATACAAAAGGTATATTAATGTGAAAATATCATAGTATCCTTTTAGCATACAGGATCGATGTCATTCTTAGACTGTTCCTATCAAGTATGTCCCCCTCATAGTCGTGTCATTGGTATTTTATCATTAAAATAACATGTTATTTCATTCATAAATCGTTCACATATCTACATTTTTTTATTAGTATCTCAATTACCCTTAATATTTACTTTAATCATGGATTCCTATTATCTAATCTATAATATCATAAAGAATGAAATGATATGATAATAAATATGATTGTATTTTCAGTTTCATAAGCATCATACTTATAATAATTAATATCTGAATTTATATGAATCCGGACCTTATGAAAATCATATAAGAAGAAATAAACAAAACCACTACAACAAAAAACATATTCAATGATGATTAAAAAGCATCATTAATGATATTTCATGTGGCTTATCGAAAGTGTCATCCACTGGCCTGTCATAATAAGTATTTGCCTATAATGTCATTTTTTAGAAGTGTTATTGAAAAAAACTGTCATTGTTTATTATACCAATCTAACTTGATACTCAGAGAAATGTCATTATTTATTGTATCAATCTTAAATTATTTGAATACAATGTATCTTAGTAAAAGTGTCAAAGAAGATAATGATTTAATTAAATATCAATTTAATAATTGTTGTAAATAAATTTTCACCATTTATTGTAATACTGCATGCACATAAGAAAAACTTACGTTCCAATCCATACCAAGATTTTAGTTTTTAATTACAATGGGGAATTTGTACTTCCTACATATCATTAAAAAAATATCTAAATTTCAACTTTCATTTCTTTAATTCAATTCAAATTTTCTTATATATGCAACCCAAATGTGCCTTATCTCCAAGAAATAGATTCATGCTAGCTTGGCCAAGTTGAAAGTTAATTTCCAAAAAAGGTAACCTACATACAAAAAGATGAACTATAATCGATTACACTTGCAGAAAAAAAAATATTATAGAGCATTGGAAAATAAAAATGAATGAATGATAACAACATATCATGAAAATAATATATATAACAATTGACATATATGATTAAAAAAAATTTAACAATAACAAAAACAAAGTTAGTAGTAATGGGTAAAATAAAAAGAAAGAGATTTATCAATTATGGCATAATAGTTGATCAATTATGTTAAAATAAAAAACAATAATAATTCATTAAAAACATATATGTGTGTAGTGAGTTGAAAGATCTCACAAACTACTTGAAGAAACACTACAAAAACCAATTAAATTTAATAAAATGAAAAGTTAAATTATAAGCCATCGTCCCAATACTTTAAAAAAACTCGATTAGATGCTATGTAATGTAATTTCAAGTTCTACTAATTACACATATATAGTAATCCATCAAATTATAGGTTTAGATTCATTAATAAAATAAAAGGCTATGTAATAAAAAAAATTGTTTTTGAAAAATTCATTGTGTTTTATAAGGGTGACAATGTAACTTACAATGTTGTGGTAAAGTATTGAAGCCAAAAGTCAAAATCTCCATGTTTTCCATAACCAATCAACAAAAAAAAATCTATAGTTGACAACGAAAACAAAAGATAATATGATAACAATAAAGTTCCAATTGCATATTCCATTTTAAAATATTTAATAGAAAGAAAGAAGTAATAAACTTGATATCATTATGAAAAATACCTTTATTATCACAATAGTTCATGGACCATTCTAAAGTTAGAAGATTTTCTAACTTCACCAAAAAATAGTTTCCCTTTAAACACATATGAATCATGCATACAATAATCTTAATTCAACTATTAGAAATTAGAGAAATATCATGAATGTGGAAGGAAAATACTAAAATGCCTTAAAATGATTATGTCAAACAATTTACCTTCAGTCATAGTTTGGTTCAAAAGAGAGCTAAAGTATGAACCTCATCAAAAGTTATAGTTGGATCGATATGTCAAAATTTGTTCATGCTTTAATACAAAAACGTATCCCCAAAGCTGTTCAAATCAAGGAAAGTATTAATTCAGTCATTAAACTATTGAAAAGTAAAATAATAGTTTCATTAATTACATTGGAAAATAAAATAAACATTGATATATTATTACTTGCAAGTCATATTGTACTAAGTTTAAAATTAAGAAGATGACACTAAATATATTATTACTCAGTTTATATGAGTTATTTACCCCTAATACAACCCAATTAGGCTCTCTTTTTGATGATTTATATTTTTAAGTGGATGAATTCTTAGACCCTCGCATGAAAAAAATAAATTTTTGTTACCAACTATGCTTCATTCTATAATATTAAGGGGAAAACTTACATATTAACAATATCTTTAAGATCATCTGAAGGTTGATGATGCAAGGAATTAAGGTAATAGGCGATCAAATTCCTTATATCAAGTACTACCAAAACCCAATGACAACTACAAAATTAACATTAGTGTAACTACATATCAATTATAAATTGATAAATATGCATACTTATAAGCTTACTTATGTTTAATAACTTACCCTAGGTTATATGGAATAAAAACAAAATCAGCATTATATGTATTCATCAACCGATTAGATATAACATTTGACCTATTTTTCTTGCTTGTTTCTCTCATTACAGCTTTGGAAACCAAGGTCGGATTTACAAAAATAAATCGCTCTGCCTCTTTAGCATCAATCATCTTTTTATGCAAGTTTCAAATTTAATTTCACACAATATTTAAAAGTTTTAATATTTTAATCTAACTGAAATTAATTATAATTCTCATTATGAAAAATTAAAGCATAAATAAGATAGCTAAAATATATGAAAAACATATTAAATATTTCTCTTACCATATATAGAATATAAGGCAATTAGATGACACATCTGTTGATAAATTATGATATCCATATCTTCTTTCATGAGGAAGGTCTTAAAAAGACTCTCCAAAAACATCATCTATGATTTCTACTGCATGTACCTTCTCATCCTTTAACAACAGGCCAACAGGTGTAGCAAAGTTCTTGATATCTACAGGGTTCTCATCCTTAAAACTCAAAGTTCTCTCTTTATTCCTCTATTTCTTAAATTTCTTTGAATCCTATCAAACATAAAATATCATTGTATATATAAGAATTGTCCTAAGTAAAATAGTTTTTTTATTGGTAACAAGAAATTTTTTATTTTAAAAATATACACATACCTGGGTGAGATGAGTAGTAAGAATGACTAATCGGGCAGGCCATAAAATTTGATGCCCAATAGCATCTCCAATAATGGTAATTTGGCTTGAAATAGGTACAAGAAGTAATGCATTTGGATCATAAGAAATATCCACAACAACAAGGAAGTTAGCACCACGTTCAAGTACCATTGTTTCAGCTGTAACTACATTTTCTTTTGTCCCTATGGCCAATTGACATTTCCTAACCTGTAAAATGAAACAATATTGTTTAGTTATATGCAATCATCTAAAGTTGATAATTTCCAAGTATGAAAGAATTAGTTAGACAAAAATTGAGTTATCATAATTTAATGAGCTTATTAATATAATTTATTTTACAAACATATATTGTAACATTACTTATATATAGGAATTAATCAACTAGGTAAGTTGATATGAAAATTATGAGTTTGTGATAATACATTTTTATTATAAAACATAATATTAATTACAACTTACCTTGTTTGCTTTTAGCATTGGAGGAGTGTGATCATCTATTTGATGTTTTGGTTGCTCAACACTTTCAAGAAGGACAATGTGTTTTTGGAGTATTTTAGAGCTACAAACATCAGATTGAGGTGCGGTGGGTACAATCTTAGAGAGTTGGAATAAAATTTTTGCCACAAACTTTGATTGTCGCTATTGCGATTCTTTCATAAATTCCCGCAATGCACGATCTACCATAGAATGAAAATATTATCGTAGTGTATAATGCTTTCCTTTAGCTCATACTCGACCACTATATTCAGGAGTTCCCAATGCTTTAGTAAGTATGTCATTTCCATTTAAACTCAAACTATTTTCTTGTGATTGTTGCAACATCTTATCCTGATACAAAATGATGTGATAAAATTTAATGTCATATTGGTTCATATAAATAAGTTATTAACGTAAATGAAATATATGTTACATAACTTATACTTACAATCTTCTCCACTACCGAATGGCCACTTCATCATACGTGCAATCTTTTTTCTCCATTGCTTTCTTCCATAATACACTTCTATCAATGAATTTAGTAAAGCCAGTTGCTACCAACTTTTAAAATATTGAAATATAATATAATGAGTCTCTAGTCAAATTCAACATAAAAAAATATAAATTAACATCTTTAACTTACCATCTCTTCCTCAAGAACAGCATTCCTACTAAGATGATGATTATAAATATGTTTTTTTCTTCTTTCTTTTTGAACTTCTCTAAACTCCTACAAATTTTATTTTATATTAAGTAAAGAAAATATGAGTATATGACATGAAAATAATTAGAAATTTACCTAAAATCTTTGAGACAAACTTTCTTTGACAAAAATTGTCCGATCTTCATCTTCAATAAAACTGTATTTAACTGGTGGTTTTTTAAGAAGCTCTAGTTGGTCTTTGAAAGGAATGATATACTTTGCAGTCAACATGTTCTTGAATGATCTAAAGCACCAGCCCATTGATTTTATATAATTCCTTATACTTTTACAATCCAATGTAAATGCAGCCTAGAAGTAATGAACATAGTTATTAGTTGTTAAAAAAATTTGCAAATATAATTAGAAAACATTATATATAGAAAAAAAATACTAGTTTACCTCAATGGAGTCCCATAATATATTCTTCAAATGCTTAGGTACATGGTGCCAAGTATTATATATAATTGGGACCATGGTACGTGCCAATACATCTAAATAACTTGTGAGATGCACAACAGCTTGTCCAACATAAACACCATCAACATTATACTTTACTGCAAGTTTTATTCCTTTGAATCCTATTCTTGATAATCATAGTCTTTCTTGTTATCCCTATATATCTATTTCTTGTATTTGCTTTATCTTGTTGTTCTGTATCCATACCTATCATAAAAATAATTATAATGTTTAAATAAAAGTACTAAAATATCTAACAAAAATTGAAAGAATAAAAAATTAACTAATTAAAGGCATTACCTAATCAGCTAATTTGCATAAAACATAATACTGTCAATGTTTTGAATAATGGCAACCTGACATTAAATAAAATTGAAAGCATAACAATCATCTAATAAAAAAGATGAATAAATTAACAAGTAAGCATACGTTTACACTACAAAAAACTATAGTAGCATATCAATTCACAATACCATAACAAAGCTACAATTTGGTTACATATAAGATTTATTCTCAACCCAAATTCCCTATCAATCATCTCGAATACAAATTTGATCAAAGTCATCCATTGTATCAAATAATTTAACTTGTGGAAAAGAAGATATGAATGGATTGTGTAGATAGAAATGTCCATAGGATCATCATTGTTTGCTCTTTCTGTTAAGTATTGTTGAGGAGTTGACAAAATAATTGACCATCTTAGATTAAGCTCATCTTGTACATAGAAGACTTTCTTAGCTTGGGAGGCTAATATGAACGGATCTGACTTATGAGCCACTCTGCTAAAGTCAACTAAGGTAAACCCAAGATTATCTACTTTGATTTTATTCTTATTATAAACTCAATCACACTTGAAGACTATAATTCTGAACATAGTATAATCAAGGTCCCAAATCTCATTAATAACTCCAAAGAAACAAAGTTCCCCGAAAATAGGATTTTTATCCTTTGCACTAGTAATTTGCATGGTTGTTGCTACAATACTAACTCCACTATTTTAGGTAGCTAGTAAATAATCACGCTCCTTGGTATTATATTGACACCCATTGATGACATAACCATTATACTTCATCACATAATGGCTTGGACCATCAGCTATCCATTTAAGGGTTTCAGATACAGGTTCATTATTTCCAATTGCAACTTCAACCTATAGAAATAAGTTCCAGTTATCATTTATATGTTAACCATTAATGTAAAAGATATGAAAAATTTAAGAAACCATTATAGTACCTTTTGTCATAACCAAAAGGTAAAAGTACGAGCATGCTCATCCTATAACCACTTTTGCCTTTTTGATTGACATGGATATTTCACTTTCAGCCATTGCATGTACTCTCTATGAAATTATGTATAATAATTAAATAATTAGAGTAATATATTATATGTACAACAAATAAAGAAACAAAAAATTAGTAGTGCTTACTCAATATAAGGTTGGACAATTGAGGTATTTTCCAACACATAATGAAGTGCTTGTAACAATAAATTGGAATTGGCCTTCATAGTATGATCTCCAAATATTGGTGCCCCGACTTTTTGGTCAATGTTTGAACTACTAGGAATTCTAATTGCATCCACATTTGATAAGTATTCTGTACAAAACTTGATTCCTTCTTCTGCAATATAGCATTCAGCAATACAACCTTCATGTCGAGTATGATTTCATACATAGCCTTTTGACACTTTCATAAACATTTCAAATGGGTACATCCACCTAAAGTAAACCGGTCCATAAAGTCTCACTTCTCTTACAAGATGACTCAATCTAACGAAGGAACATCTAACGAAGTACTTTTCAAAAAGCATAATGTCACCACTATCTCATTTTGTAAATCATCTAACGAAGGAACATCAACAACTTTACTACAGAGAGCATTGAAAAAGAAACTCAATCTACAAATAGCATTCCTCACATGCTTGGGCAAGATAAAACGTAACAAAATTGGCAAAAATTGTTGTATTAATGCATGATAGTCATGAGATTTTAATCCATAAAGTTTCAAGTCTTCCATTGACACGAGGTTTCAAAGTTTAGAAAAATATCCATATGGAACCTTCAATTGCGAAAGTGGTTGGCAAAACACCTTCTTTTACATTGTAAAAAGTTTATAACATGCAGGAGGGAGATACGTTCTCTTTGATTCAAACCTTGGTGCCAATTCTCTCCTTAAGCCCATTTCTACAAGATCTAAGTGAGAATTAAGCCTATCCTTTGTCTTACTTGCAATGTTGAGTAAGGTACCAATAATGCTTTCACAAATATTTTTCTCAATATGCATTACATCCAAATTATGATGAACATGAAGATATTTCCAATACTCAAGATCAAAGAATATGGACTTCTTTTTCCAACAATTTGCATTGTTGATTTCAGATTTTCTCAGATTAATCATTTTTTCCCCAAAGAATAGCAAATTCCATTGATTTTTTTTAATATTTTCTCGTCAGTCAATATTTGTGGAGGTGACCGAAACTCTTGTTTTCCATCAAATGTTTTCTTTTGTTTCCTACATGGATGGTTTCTTGGAAGAAATCGTCTATGTCTAGTCTAGGAGTTCTTTTTTCCATGCTTTAACCTACAAGAATATGTTTCTTCTCCACATATTAGACAACCATAATATCCTTTAACTGTGCAGCCTGATATGTTTCCATATGTAGGAAAATCATTGATTGTCCATAATAGAACGGCTCTTAATGTAAAGAATTCTTGTTGATGTGCATCGTAAACTTAAACTCCGACCTCCCACAATGTTATTAGATCTTCTATTAGCGGTGCTAAATATACATCAATGTCATTGCCAAGTTGTCGTGGACTTGAAATTAATAAATATAACATCATAAATTTTCTTTTCATGTACAACCATGGAGGAAGGTTGTAAATTCTCATGAGAATCGGCCAACAACTATGTTTGTAATTAAATAAACTGTGAGGATTTTTCCCATCTACGGAAATTGCAAGTCTCAAGTTTCTAGGTTCTAAGAAAAACTCAGGCCATTTGTGATCAACTTGCTTCCATGATGGTGAATCTAATGGATGACGCATTTTCCCATCAAAATAGCTTTCTTCAACATGCCATATAGGAGCTCTTTTGTAATTTTTGATGATTGAAACATTCTTCTAAATCTTGTAATTGGAGGAAAATACCACATTACTTTCGTAGAAACTTCTTTTCTTCTCTTAGTTCCTATGTTATCTGTCTTCCACCTCGAAGTTCCACATGTAGGACATAAGGATGCATCTTTCAACTCCTTCCGATAAAGTACACAATCATTTTGGCATGCATGTATTTTCTCATATTTCATTCCCAAAGAATTTAATGTTTTTTTTCGCTTCATACACGGACAAAGGCAATTCATTGTTTAAAGGCAATATATCTTCAAGTATTTGTAAAAGTTCTGAAAAGTTATTATCAAACCACCCAAAACGTGCTTTCAAGTTGTATAATTTGATCAAGGCAGAAATCTTATAAAGTTTCTTCAACCATGATATGATGATTTTTATTCATCTTATAGTAATCTTGCAAACAATTCAGGATCACTTTGACAATCATCATGTGCAGCTTGAACCATTTCTATTGTACTACGTTGTTCATCAAATTGAAGTCTATCATAATGTTCTGCTCTTATGGTAGGTGGGCCACTTGGAGCTGCCTCTCCATGCCAATACCATGTGTGGTAACTTTGATCAATTCCAAAGAAAAACAAATGGTCTCAAATCTTTTGAGGAGTATGGAATATCATATTACCATATTGTAAGCATTGACATTTAATGGAGGTTTTATTTTTAGAATTTTGTATTGCAAATGCAACAAAACATTCAACTCCATCTTCATATTCCTTTGATCTTCTATCCTTTGAGATCCATGAACAATCCATTTTTAAAGAACAAATTATTTCCAAAAGTGTTCAAACTTCAAATGGAAGAACATATTAATATTTCAATGTTATTCGTTTAGCAACCTCTATTTTATCTCTTAAAAGAAAATTAAATAATCAATTTAATAAAATATTTATAAGCATGTCAGATATAAGATAGAAGGGAGGGATGAGCATTACTATTCTAATCATGTTAATTTGTTTACATAGATCTACCCTTATAGAATAACATACTGAATATTTATAAAATTAAACAATCCAATTATATATATATATATATATATATATATATATTTATTTATTTATTTATTTATATTATTGCCTAGTAGTAGTAAATTCAAAAGGATGTATAATCACATTACATGTTTATATAAATATTAACATATATAATATCAAGTTATAGTATTTGTTTTATGCTAACATTTCTAACATCATAAATTAAGGAGTGGTTCCTATCCCATATAGGAATACATAATTTCTATGTGTTAACCACCAATGTACTTAAGATTCATTTTTTTAAATTGATGACATCTTGCATTAATTTTAGAATATTAACTTTTTGCGAATCATTTACAAGATTAACTTAAAACTTATTCTACCGTAAGTTTATTTCAAATATATTACTTTTATTAAGAATGCCTAAGAATCAACGTTCAACTTAGAACAACATCCAAGCAGTCAAAAGAATATGAAAGTAATTGACATAAGTTTTAAATTAAATATTAACAGATTAATTTTAAAATTAAATATTATTACTTATTTTATAAATAAAATTCAAATTTGAATGTAAAAATATTTAAATTTTTTTTTAATTTGATCATATGTTACTTTTTATTTTTGATAAATAATTTCAACTAAAAATTGATAATTTTATTTTATTAATTTATAGTAAATTTTAAAATATTATTACTTATTTTACAAATAAAAAATACAAAACTAATTAGTTACAAATTAATAAATTCAAAATCAATATTTTCATATCTATGGCACTTATAAAAGTGATAAGATTTTTAATTTTTATCCCCTTATTCCTTGGCATTTTTTAAGGAGTCAAGAAATTTCCAAACCTAATAACCTTAATAATGACACTTCTATTAAGTGCCATAAAAACATAAAACATGTTCCAAATAATGATGTTTAGAAAAATATCATGACATGTCTAATTACAAATAGAATAATGATATTTTATGAAAACATCAATTAACAAAACGTCAAATTTTAAGTTTTGTTGTAGTGAATGGTCATAGATAATAGATTGCCCCAAAATCAGAATTATAGATACTCTTTTGGATATTATTAATTATGTGACTTAATAAAATAAAAATTATAGAATAAACATCAAGCAAGGTCTCCCAACCCACCAATTAACTGAAAAACTTCAACGCCATTTATCAGCACTCCTGGTCGTCGTATATTTGGATTGGATACCGGGATTAGACTTAAGGTGGCATCAGTTACGTTCGAATTCAGACAATAATCCACATAATATGGAACATAAGGTCGCTCGACCCAAGCAATAACATCTGCGTCTTTAATGGCGACGAAATCATTGATCAAGATCTTGAAAACGCGTTGGTTAATCCTCGTGACATTCTCACTAAGCTCCGCAAAATGTAACCTGAAGAAGAGATAGGCCTTCGAAATGTCGTAGTGGAAGGACACGTTAAGGCTCTGGGACGATTGGAGGGCCGAGGCGTAAACGGAGGTCGGAGCAAAGTTGAACGACTCGGAGAAGGAGAACTTGGAGAGGGAGGCGTCCAGAGTAATGGTGTCGTTTGATTTCGTAACATACTGCGCATCACCGCTCCAAAACCTCCCAAACGTGTCCTTCGACACAGTTCCGAGCAAGTTGCCGCCGGTATCGACCCGGGATATAACTTCCAAAATGAAAGAACCCGACATGTCCAGTAAATTTTCGAAATTACCAAAGCTGGACACCATACCATTGTCCCGTTCAAAAACACGACTTTCCAGAGGCCATATCTCAATGGCGCTGACGAACGCGCGGGATTCCGTGCCAAGAGGTGTGAAACCCACGGTCAAATTCTTCGTACCCAACTCATTAATGTAGTATTCTTTCGTTATCACGTCGGTCCGACTGAGAGAAGAGAAATCATTAAGGACGATCTTGTCCTGGATCGCGACTGAGAAGCGAAAATCTTGAATGCCACTTTCGCCTATCCATTTCGAAGAAAAATGGAGTCGAACAACACATTGTGATTGGCTCAGTGAGGGAAAGGAATACGAGAGAGACTGGCGAGAGACCCTCGCACAGGAAAATGGCGGATATTGAGCAGAAACGGGGGAATCAGAGAAGGTTAAAGTTTGGCTTGGATTGGACAAGTAGCCTTGCTCGTTTTTCCACGCATCAGAAGCATTCGTTGAATCAGTGAGCAACTTGCAGGCGGCTAGAATTTGGCCTTCGTCTTGGGCAAACAGGCCAGCAAATGAAGATATGAAGCCCGCGAGAAAAACAATAGTCAAGGACGATTCGTAGAAGCACGCCATCGTAGAATTATCAGATATGAATAAAGGGTGGCAAGAAGGATGATGCGTGGGTCTTCTTTTATAATTGAAGAGGACGATTGTTCGCATGATTGAAGGAGATGAGAGTTTGAATGGTTGAAGGAGACGAGACTTTGCATGCTTGAAGGAAACAAGACTTTGCATGGTTGAAGGATACCCCATAGGCATTTTACATGATTTAAGTTGAAACATATTTTTGGACTTTTTTATATAGACATATATAAGTATATATAATTATATAAAAATATATGTACACACACACACACACACACACACACTATATATATATATATATATCTATATGAAGATATAAGCATTTATGTGTGAGTGTTTTTTTAAATATAGACATATATAAAAATATATAATTATATAAAAATATACATACATACATACATACATATATATATATATATATATGCATATATATCTTCATGTGTGTGTGTGTGTCTTTATATATATATATATATATAAAGATATAAGCATATATGTCTGAATGTTTTTTTATATAGACATATATAAATACACACACACACACACACATATATATATATATATATATGTTTATATTCAAATGTGTGTGTGTTCACTTTGCATTTGATTTATTGCTTATGATTCGATGGCAGTGTGAGGGGTTTTTTGTTTGTATATATTAGTACACGAAATTTTAATTTTTTATAAGTATGATATACTTTTTTTAATTATAAAAAAATAATATATATATATATATTTCAAATAAATGAATAATTTGAGTTTGAAACATCATGGCACAAATCTCACTTTTATGGGCATACTCATACCATTTTTTTTTCTATTTGTTTTGAGTTCATGATTTATTCATTTAAATAAAATGTTATTATTTTGATAAATTTCATGTTATTTTTATATTTAAAATTTTATTATTTCCCCAACTTAAATTTTCTTTACTTATTAGAAAAATATTAGAGTTGCCCATTTATTTTTTTAACAATTTATTAAAAACAATAACACCGTTTGGAGGATGCCGAATACGCCGTCCCTTTTTTTTTTTTTTTGATTGTTTATTATTTAAAAATTAAGAAAAAACGACAAAACTATTCGTTGATTATTATTTATTAGTGTGGCAATTGATCATAAATAGTGGCTGCAAATTATAAATCATACCAAAAATTAAATTTAAAATAAAAAACACGCGCACATATGGAGAAAAAAATACGCATTGGTTGAGAAAAAAAATACATAAATAAAAAGAAAAAAAAAAAACTGCTGTTTTGTTTGCGTTAGCAGTTAGATAAATTTTGTCAATATATATCTCTCTCTGAGTTCACATGATTGTAAGTCGTAATTGAACCGTGTGAACCTGCTTACTGGAGCAGCATCAGCCGTCATCTTCCTCGCGAGGCAAGAACCAGAACAAGAACAAGATAGAGAGATGGGTAACGAGCGATTCAATCCTGCAGCTCTTCCGTGGACGCCTGAATCAATATCTAAAATGTTTATCGCCTCCTCCATGTCAGGGCGATTGGATGGAACCTGGGAGGCACATATCAACCCTAGTTTTATGACGGGAATTGCCTCGCCGGCTGAGTAAACGCTCCCTAGCCTCCGGTCAACACATTCCTCGACGAAGCCATCCTCGAGTGCTCCTCTCACCATGTTGGACATCACCACCACGTCGTACTCCATGTACTCCACGGGTCTACTCGCCGTCACTACCTACCACTGTAAAATAAATATTAAATGTCCATTTTTAATGAGGATATTTTTTAAACATTAAATATCTATTTTTAATAGGGAAGGAAATATCAAGAGTCAATAGTTAATTTAATGGGTGATAATAATTTTTAATTTTCGGTTTTATTAGGGCAAGCTACTGCCTATAAATAAATCATTGTATTGATTGTAAAAATGACAAAAATTAAAGAAAGAAAGAGTCTATTTTCAGAAATATTTTCTCCTCGGTTATAGTTTGCATCCAATTTTTTTTATAATTTGGTATCGGATGGATGTAGAGTATAATTAATAATGTCCCACTGCCCCGATTAACGAAGGTGAATTACGAGAATTTGAGCATCCAAATAAAAGTTCTTCTCGGTTTTGTGGATTGTTGGGAGGTGGTTCAAAAAGGTTTTAAAGAACCTAAATTTACCGAAGGATATACGACGGCTCAAAATAAGGCGTTGAAAGAGATGCTACCAAAAGATAAGATGATATTGTACATCATGTTCCGAGCTGTTAATGAGTCGGGCTTTGAAAAGATTACGAGTGCAAAAACTTCAAAAGAAGCGTGAGGCATCTTGGAGACTACATACAAAGGAGCCGACCGAGTTAAATAAGTTTGTCTTCAAACTCTTTGCAACAAGTTTGAAAGCATGAAAATGAAGAAATCAGAAGGTGTGTCCGATTACATCACGCGTGTTCAAACCGTGATGAATCAACTCAACCGAGACGAAGAAAAATTATCCGTTGCGCGAGTCTTGGAAAAGATTCTGAGGTCGTTAACTGAGAGTTTCAAGAATGTGGTATGTGCCATAGAAGAGTCAAAGGATCTAGCAACGTTCACAGTCGACGAGCTTGCAGGTTCCATAATGACACATTAATATGGTAAGAAGAATAAAAATGAGGAGACACTTGAGCAGACACTTCAAACCAAAGCATCGTTCAATGACGAAAAGGTATTCAATTCTCAAAACGTTCGAGGTAAATAGCGAGGCCGTGGTGGTTGAGGAAATATTAGCAGTGGGAAAAGCCGTAGTCAAGAATGATATTATGAGGAGAAGGAGTAATCAAACCAACAAAATTGGCGTGAAAGAGGACGCGGTCGTGGAAGAGGCGGTCCGTCAAATTATTCCAACTTTGAGTGCTACAAGTGTGGCAAATGGTCCCTTTGCGAAGGATTGTAATTATGATAAATGTTACAATTGTGGAAACGTGAGGTATTTTGCAAAAGAATGTTGAGTTGGAAAAAAGATGGAAGAGATAACCAATCTAGCCATGAATGACGAGGCGGAAGAATACTTTCTCTTAATGGCATATAACAAAGTCAACACCGACAACGACACGGTGTGGTACCTTGACACAGCTGCAAGCAACCATATGTGTGGGTACAAGCATTGTTTCAAAGAAATGCGAAAGGTTGAAGTTGTATCTGTGTCGTTTGGAGATGGCTCAAAGGTTGAGGTAAAAGGACAAGGTACGATTTATTATGTATAAAAGGATGATTTCATTGGGTCAATCCAAGATGTGTATTACGTACCAGACCTCAAGAGCAACATTTTAAGTATGGGGCAACTCATGGAGAAAGGATATTCAGTTTTTATGAAAGACCAGATATTACTATTGAAAGACAAGTAAGGGTGTTCAGTCGCACAAGTTGAAATGGGAAGAAATCGGATGTACAAGCTGAATTTGAGAAGTGTGCGAGAAATATGTTTGCAAGTCTATGTGGAAGACAAGGCGTCACTGTGGCATCTCCGTTTTGGTCACCTACATCATGATGGCCTAAACAAGTTGGCAAAGAAGAACATGGTGCACGGACTACCAGACATTGAATACGAGAGAAAATTTTGTGAAGAATGTGTGCTCGGAAAGCATGCAAGAATGTCATTTCAAAAGAAGGTAGTATATCGGGCTAAGCAACCTCTCGAGTTGATTCATTTCGACATATGTGGACCGATCATCCCTGAATCTTTCACCAGCAAAAGGTATTTCATTTAACTTATTGATGATTTCTCACGAAAAACTTGGGTTTATTTTCTGAAATAAAATTCCAAGGCATTTGAGGTGTTCAAAAAATTCAAAGTGATGATGGAAAAGGCAACCGGTAGATATATTAAATATGTACGAACCGATATAGGCGGCGAATACACTTCGATGATTTTCATGAAGTATTGTGAGGAGCAAGGCATAAGATGATTTTTAAACACATCATACTCTCTACCACAAAATGGTGTAGCTGAGAGGAAGAACCGAACCATTCTTGACATGGTTCGTTCAATGCTCAAAAGCAAGAAAATGCCGAATGAATTTTGGGCAGAAGCCGTGCAATGCGTTGTCTATGTTCAAAATCAATGTCCACATGCAAAGTTGTATGATCAAACACCACAAAAGACATGGAGTGGACAAAAACTAATAGTCTCCCATCTCAAAGTATTCGGCAGTTTGGCCTACGCACACGTGCCGGATCAACGAAGAACGAAGATTGAAGACAAAAGAAAAAGATATATTTTTATTGGGTATGATGAGAAAACAAAATGATACAAGCTATTCGACCCGATAAGCAAGAAGATTCTAGTGAGTCGTGATGTACGAGTTCTTGAAGCAAATGAATGTGATTGGAATAAAGCAATAGAGGATATCATTGATGTTGGAGAATCATCAATTGATATGCCAACAACTATACCGAAAATTATGAAACCATTAATGAAGAAGATGTACTGCGACAACCCAAGATGCGAAGCTTATAAGATTTGTATAATTCAACAAATGAGGTACACATTGTATGTCTTTTGGTAGATTATGAAAATTTAAGCTTTGAACAGGGGGTGCAAGACAAGAAGTGGCAAACTACCATGGATGAAAAGATTAAAGCAAAAAATCGCAACAACACATGGGAGTTAGCAGAATTGCCAAAAGGAACTCACCCCATTGATGTTAAGTGGGTATTTAAGAGAAAGATGAATACTCAATGAGAGATAGAACGATATAAGGTGAGATTTGTAGCAAAGGGATACAAGCAAAAGGAGGGAATCGACTAGGACGAGGTGTTTGCTTCCATTGCAATAATGGAGACAATCAGATTGCTCATTTCACAAGCGGCTCAATTCATTTGGCTGATATTACAAATGGATGTCAATTCAGCATTCCTGAAGGGTGTGCTTGAATAAGAAGTTTATATTAAACAACCACCCTGGTACATGAAAATTGAAGAAGAAAAGAATGTATTGAAATTGAAGAAGGCACTTTATGGGTTGAAGCAAGCATCGAAAGCATGAAATACTCATATTGATACATACTTCAAAGAGAACGAGTTCGAACAATGTCCTTATGAACATGCCCTTTATGTGAAGAAGAGTGGAGGTAATATGTTATTTGTTGCTATTTATGTTGATGATCTCATTTTTATGGGGAATAATAATGAAATGATACAAAAGTTTAAGAGCACAATGACACGGGAATTCGAGATGACATATTTGGGCTTGATGAAGTTTTTCATTGGTCTAGAGGTAAGGCAAGAAAAGATGGGTATTTTTGTATCCCAGGAGGCATATATAAAAAAATTTTGAAGAAGTACAGGATGGTGTCTTGCAATCCTATTTCAACACCAATGGAACCAGGTGCAAAACTCTCTAAATTTGATGGAGGAGAATGAGTCGATGCAAGCAAATACTAGAGTTTAGTGAGAAGCATTCGCTAACTCACATGCACAAGGCCGGACCTTGCATTAAGTGTCGGCATTGTAAGTCGGTTCATGGGGAGCCAGTCTATTCACATTGGAAGGCTTTAAAGTGAATCCTTCGATACATCAAAGAAATAATGTCACTCAGGTTATTTTATACAAATACGGCAGATTACTAGTTGGTCGGGTACTCCGACAGTGATTGATGCAGAGACTTGGACGATCGGAAAAGCACATTGGGTTATGTGTTTTTTATGGGTGACACGGTGTTTACTTGGCTTTCAAAGAAGCAACCAATCGTGACACTCTCGACATGTGAATCTGAATATGCGGCAGCATCTTTGTGTCTACGTCATGCGATATGGCTCAGAAATTTGCTGGGCAAAATGGAGCAACAACAACTCGGTGCAACTGAGATACGAGTTGACAACAAATCATCAATTGAGTTGAGCAAGAACCCGGTGAATCATGAGAGAAGCAAATATATTGACGTTCATTTTGACTTCATTCGAGATCAAGTGAATGAAGGAAATATAAAATTAGTATACGTGGCAAGTCGGGACCAAGTCACAGATATCTTCACCAAACCGCTACATACGGTACTACTCGACAACTGCAAAAGATTACTCGGCATGAAAGATGGCAAAAATATTTAAGTTTATGGGGGAGTTTTGTTAAATAAACATTAAATATTCGTTTATAATGGGGAGCTTTTTTAAACGTTAAATGTCTATTTTAAATATGGAAGATGAAATGTCAAGAGTTAATAGTTACTCTAATAGGTGATAATGATATTTAATTTTCAGTTTTATAAGGACAAATTATTGCCTTTAAATAAATTATTGTATTGATTGTAAAAATGGCAAGAATTAAAGAAATAAAGAGTCTATTTTCAGAAATATTTTCTCCTCGGTTATAGTTTGCAGCTAATTTTTTTTATACCAACACCAATATCCCGAAGCCGTAGACATAGCTCTTCCTGATGATCTTCACCGATTGGCAAGTGAGTTCTGGCACCATGTAACCATGTCCATGCTATTTTTTTAAACTTTCTATCTTTATTTAGATGATAACATTAATAAATTTTGTGGCTCATCCAGCTTTTGTCATGCCTCTGATCCTCATCAATCTTCTGATGATAATCATAACCAATTTAGGTTTCACCACTCTTTTTGCACTCCAAATTCAACCTTGTGATTATTTTGTTCATCCTCATTTTTTATCTCATTTCTTTCACATCTTCCATATAAATTGTTACAGGTACGGGTGAAATAACTTTCAAAATCATTACATCTTCTAGTTTTACTTCTATATGTCTTATTCAATTTTCTTCTATGTCATTACTCTTTTTTGCCTCTATCAATATTACCAAAATATTATCTTTGAATGATAGTTTTTCTATCTAATATAAATATTTATGTTGTGGTCGTTGTTCTTGACTCTCATACAATATATCATCAGGCTTTGAAGATCAAAATGATAATCTGAAATGAAATAATTAAAGTCTAAAATAATACATACTATTTTGTAGAGAATTCATCTCTTCCATTTGAAATAGTAGGTTGCAAAAGTTCATCTCTTCTATTTTATCATTTATGGGTCCAGAGGTTTTAACTCAGTCCCAAAAGTTCTACTCAAGTTCATGGTGGTGGCTATAAAATAGATAAAAATAAAAATACAAAGAAAAAGACAATATAATATAAAAAGTAAGTAATAATCAACTCCACAAATCAATGATTAGAGATACTTGTAAAATTGAGGTCTTGAATATCTAATGTAATAACCATCCTAATAAGTTATTTATGATAAAGTTCTTGATCAAATTTTAAATTTTAAATATTTCCTTTATCTTGAAGAGTGATAAAAATTATTATTTGTGATATGTATGTTTAGTACACTTCTCATGTTGTCTCCAAAGTATACTAGTTCCTTGAGAGCTAGAGCATTCAAACATGTGATATGCACACAAATTAAAATAGATATGCATTTTTTAGCTCTTTTAATTAATTTTTTTACAAAAAATTATCTTATGTACTAAATATATCATACATATAATATGTATATTTTTATTTTGAAAATATAAGGAATGACACACACACACACACACGCACACACTTAGAACTTGCACACTCTCTAAGATTTATTAATAATTTGTAGTAGACTTATATATTTAATTATATATTTATTTAAAAGTTAACTTAAGTTTCTATTTTATAATTAGTTTATTTACTTACCAATAAACACTAATATATTATTATTTGAACTATTAGTAAATAATAATTTACTAATAATTTAAAATTGAGTAAAAAAGTAACAAGTTAGTAAATAATAATTTAAAATTGATGTGTGAGACATGTACTTGATCTATTAGTGTTAATACTTAGTTTTTTATATTTAGACAAATTTGTTATTTTTTTTATTAATAAAGTTTAGAAACTAAACTCTATTCATAATAACTTACAGTATAGTGATAGTTTTATAAAATTTATAATATACTAATAAATATCAAAATTAAATAAGTTATTTATTAAACTTTAAAATTTTGAATTGATATAAAAAAAAATCTAACCCCACCCAATGCACCTAAGTTGCATCTAGCCAGCCAATACGTCAAACCACCTAATTTCTAATATGAAGCACGCAATGATAACAATGGTTACCCAACACTGCTCAACATTATGGAATAATATAGTGAGATACACAATTTCAGTGGAATGTACCGTAAGTTCAACAACACATTTTTGTTTCTGCAAAATGGAGTTCAACAACATATTATTAGAGCATCTTTGTTTGGCAAACAATGTATAAAAAGCTTGGTACAAAACACAAACCAAAAAGGAAGAAAATGGGCAACGAGAAAAGAAATATTTTATAAAAATGTACCGACATTTATGCATGTAATATCTTTTCTTTTCTCTCCTTCAAATTGACATTAAATTTTCTTATGAATGAGGCATTTCTCCTCTCTCTATACACGTAAAATACAAACAAAAACTTTCTTTTCTAGGATTTGCTAGAGAGGTAGAATATATTAACTGAAATCCTACTCTCTAGTAAAGGTCTTTTAGCAAGAACAATATACCCTATCAAATTTATGCCACTCTCTACGCAAAAAGTCAACAATGTAGTCATAGATTTCAGTAACTCTTCTATTATGCTAGATGTCTACTGCTTAATAGCACCATAAATATACATTTCTCCCACAATGATTTTCCCTTTTGGCTTATAACAAGATCTCTTCTTCATGGTTGCATTTTCGTGGCATTGAATCTTGTGATTTCTGATTAGAGTTTTGGATGGAATCGAGAGGAAGATAGATTAGGGTTTGAAAAAGAAATTTTTGTTGTTGTCATGATATATACTTTGCCAACCAATATTTGATAAAAGAAAAGTTGCAACATTGAAGTTTCACTATCACTTTAAGTAATGAGTGTAAGTTCAGGTACATAGTTATATAACACACAAAAAAATTCCTTAGTTTCTTGTGTTGGATGAGTCTCAAATGTGAAATTTTATATCTAGTTTTATGTTTAATGTCCATAGCTACATAACATCGACTCTCTTCTTTTACACACTTAATTTATGTCATCCATACTAGCTTTTCCGTTTATTATTTCACTTCCTTTGTTTGGGACATGATGTCATGAAATGTCATGGCTTTTTATTCTTCGAAGATTTCATCACCTTCAACTAATATAGCCATAATCACCACTAGAACTTTTGAGGTAGCACATACCTCCTCACTAGCCTTTATATCCATACTCATCATTGAAACTTCTAAGATAGCATTTTCTCTTCAATAACACTTAAGTTCATACTCTCCAAAAGAACTTTCAAGGCAACATTTTCTTTTTCAATCATTCTTATGTCAATAATCTACAATGGAACTTACAAAGTTATATTTTCCTCATTTATGCTCAAGTTAGTATTTCCCCCCCTCATGTAAAGTTTTCGTAACCACTCTTCTTCTTTTCCATTCGCTTCTCTAGTTTCAATTAACATCATGGTAATGAAGTTTTCAAATGATGAATTAGTTTTCAGACATGATCAATCAAGCATTCTTTATTTAGATTCTTTGATATCATTAATTTATTTAATCTTCTCAAGCGATATAGTAAAGAATTCATTGAGTTTCAAAGATGAATTATTAGTGAACCCATTCTGGCAAGGCCTTTCTTCATGCCTCTCATGTTCAAATTCTATATATCGAGCATATGTATGAAAGAAGGGTATTCAATGACATCATTAGGCACAAAAAAAAAGTATCCTAGGTGCATGAAAATGCTCCATCATATTGATAATTTGACCCAAATATGATCATTTCCATTCCCTAGTTCTCAAGGTATTAGCTCAATTCTAGAAGTTTTCTCATATAAGAATGTTGGCTGAAAAAGAAGAAAAAAAAACTAAAGATAAAATTACAACGAATACAAGATAAATACAATACATATAATACAAATCTCTATGAAATAACATAAAATAATATTATTAAAACTACTAGAAACAGAACTATCAATTTTTTAGGGTAGTTATATCAAATAAAGTTAATCAACCAAACTAATAAAATCAATTTTGGTAATAATAATCATATTGTATGCTAGAAGGATAATAAGCCATTCTACATTAGTCAACCTTTATGTTATGACCGAGAATAATCATACAAAAATTATTTATGAATTCACCACAAGTAAAATATTAATCATCCTTAGAATCTAGGATTTATGATTTGAATTTTATTTATCATATTTACTAGAGTAGTTAATTATTAATTATAATTGACTGATTAAATATTATATGTGTAATTTGTGTGAGATTGATACATGGACTAAAAGTTTACTTTATTACTTGTATGACTCACATATTTCTAGAATAATATTGAATGAGAGACCCTCGCCTAACTAATTCTTGTAACATACCTAATCATAAAATTAGGTATTATAGCAAAGTCGTAATAAAAGTTTGGTATCACTACAACAAAAAACATATTCAATGATGATTAAAAAGCATCATTAATGATATTTCACGTGGTTTATCGAAAGTGTCATCCACTGGCTTGTCATAATAAGTATTTGCCTATAATGTCATTTTTTAGAAGTGTCATTGAAAAAAACCTTAATGCTAAAAAAACTGTCATTGTTTATTATACCAATATACCTTGAAACTCAGAGAAATGTCATTATTTGTTGTATCAATCTTAAATTATTTGAATACAATGACACTTAGTCAAAGTATCAAGGAAAATAATGATTTAATTAAATTTCAATTTAATAATTATTGTAAATAAATTTTCACCTATTATTGTAATACTGCACGCTCATAAGAAAAACTTACGTTCCAATCCATACCAAGATTTTAGTTTTTAATTACAATGGGGAACTTGTACATCTTACATTTCATAAACAAAAAAAATATCTAAATTTCAACATTCATTTCTTTAATTCAATTCAACTTTTCTTATATATGCAACCCAATTGTGTCTTATCTCCAAGAAACTGATTCATGCTAGCTTGGCTAAGTTGAAAGTTAATTTCCAAAAAGGTAACCTACATACAAAAAGACGAACTATAATCAATTACACTGGTAGAAAAAAATATTTTAGAGCATTGGAAAATAAAATTGAAGGATCATGAAAATAATTTATATAACAATTGACATATATGATTAAAAAAAATTAACAACAAAAACAAAGTTAGTAGTAATGGGGTAAAATAAAAAGCAATAGATTTATCTATTATGGCATAAAAGTTGATCAATTATATTAAAATACAAAACAATAATAATTCATTAAAACATATATGTGTGTAGTGAGTTGAAAGATCTCACAAACTACTTGAAGAACACTACAAAAACTAATTAAATTTAATAAAATAAAAAGTTAAATTACAAGCCATCTTCCCAATACTTTAAAAAACTTGATTAGATGCTATGTAATGTAATTTCAAGTTCTACTGATTACACATATATAGTAATCCATCAAATTATAGGTTTAGATCATTAATAAAATAAAAGGCTATGTAATAAAAAAATTGTGCTTGAAAAATTAATTGTGTTTTATAA
Source organism: Sapria himalayana (assembly GCA_029783825.1). Taxonomy (NCBI): domain Eukaryota; kingdom Viridiplantae; phylum Streptophyta; class Magnoliopsida; order Malpighiales; family Rafflesiaceae; genus Sapria; species Sapria himalayana. The sequence continues at coordinate 105,608 of JAREIK010013182.1, forward strand.
GGGTGACAATGTAACTTACAATGTTGTGGTAAAGTATTGAAGCCAAAAGTCAAAATCTCCATGTTTTCCATAGCCAATCAACAAAAAAAATCTATAGTTGACAACAAAAACACAAGATAATATGATAACAATAAAGTTCCAATTGCATATTCCATTTTAAAATATTTAATAGAAAGAAAGAAGTAATGAACTTGATATCATTATAAAAATACCTTTATTATCACAATAGGTTCATGGACCATTCCAAAGTTAAAAGATCTTATAACTTCACAAAAAAAAAAGTTTCCCTTTAGACACATATGAATCATGCATACAATATCCTAATATAATTCAACTATTAGAAATTAGAGAAATATCATGAATGTGGAAGGAAAATACTAAATATATTCAATGATTACGTCAAATAATTTAACTTCAGTCATAGTTTGGTTCAAAAGAGAGATAAAGTGTGAACCTCATCAAATGTTATAGTTGTATATGCCAAATTTGTTCATACTTCAATACAAAAAGGTGTCCCCAAAGCTTTTCAAACTGAGGAAAGTATTAATTGGTCACTAACATCACCCCATTCAGATCGTACTTCATTCAACTCATCTTTGTAGTATGATTTTATCCCATTAAACTATTGAAAAGTAAGTAATAGTTTTTCAATTACTTGGAAAATAAATAAACATTGATATATTGAGAACCAACAAATAACACTACCTTTGTGTAAGACATCATTGTTCGAGAATGATCTTTCATATATTTCATCACATAGTATCCATATTCAACACTACCTAGTTGTCTCGGGCACTAAATGAAAAAAAAAATTATTATATATATATGGAGTTACTTACAAGTCTATGTACTAAGTTTAAATTAAGAAGAAGACACTAAATATTTTTATTACTCAATTTATATGAGTTATTTACCCCTAATACAACCCAATTAGACTTTCTTTTGATGATTTATGTTTTTTAAGTGGATGAATTCTTAGAGAACTGCATGAAGAGAATAAATTTTTGTTACCAACTATGCTTCATTCTACAATATTAAAGGAAAAACTTACATATTAACAATATCTTTTAAGATCATTTGAAGGTTGATGATGCAAGGAATAAAGGTAATAGGCGATCAAAGTCCTTATGTCAAGTACTACCAAAACCCAATGACAACTACAAAATTACCATTAGTGTAACTACATATCAATTTTATTATGCTAAATATGCATACTTATAAGCTTACTTATGTTTAATAACTTACCCTGGGTTATATGAAATAAAAACAAAATCAGCATTATTTGTATTCATCAAAAGATTAGTTATAATCCTTGACCTATTTTTCTTTCTTGCTTCTCCCATTCAAGCTTTGGAAACTAAGGTCGGATTTAAAAAAATAAATTGCTCTGCCTCTTTAGCTTCAACCATATTTTTATGCAAGTGCCTAATTTAATTTCACACAATATTTAAAAGTTTTAATATTTTAATGTAATTGAAATTAATTACAATTCTCATTATGAAAAATTAAAGAATAAATAAGATAGTTAAAATATATGAAAAACATATTAAATGTTTATCTTACCATATATAGAACATAAGGTAATTAGATAACACATCTGTTGATGAAATTATGATATCCATATCTTCTTTCATGAGGAAGGTCTTAAAAGACTCTCCAAAAATATCCTCTATGATTTCTACTGCATGTACCTTGTTATCCTTTAAAACAGCCAAACAAATGTAGCAAGGTTCTTGATATCAATAGGGTTCTCATCCTTAAAACTCAATGTTCTCTCTTTATTCCTCTATTTCTTAAATTTCTTTGAATCCTATCAAACATAAAATATCATTGTATATATAAGAATTGTCCTAAATAAAATAGTTTTTTTATTACTAACAAGAAATTTTTTATTTTAAAAAAAAAACACATACCAGGATGAGATGAGTAGTAAGAATAACTAATTGGGCAGGCCATAAAATTTGATGCTCAATTGCATCTCCAATAGTGGTAATTTGGCTTGGAATAGGTACAGGAAATAATGCATTTGGATCATAAGAAACATCCACAGCAACAAGGAAGTTAGCACCACATTTAAGTATCATTGTTCCAGCTGCTACTACATTTTCTTTTGTCTCTATGGCCAATTGACATTACCTAACCTAAAAAAACAATATTATTTAGTTATATGCAATCATCTGAAGTTGATAATTTCCAAGTAGAAAAGATTTAGTTAGACAAAATTGAGTTATCATAACTTAAGGAACTTATTGATATAATTTATTATACAAATATTATAATATTACTTCAATATAGGAATTAATCAACTAGGTAAGTTGATATGAAAATTATGAGTTTGTGTTAACACATTTTATTATAGAACATAATATTAATTACAACTTACCTTGTTTGCTTTTAGCGTTGGAGGAGTGTGGTCATCTACTCGACGTTTAAGTCGCTCAACAATTTCAGGAAGGTCAATATGTTTGTGGAGCCTGTTAGAGCTACCAACATCAGATTGAGGTGTGTGGGTACCATTTGAGAGAGTTTGAATAAATTTTTACCTCAAACTTTGATTTTCGCTCTTGCGATTCTTTCATAAATTCCCGTAAAGCACGATCTGCCTTAGAATGAAAATATTGTCGTGGTGTATAATGTGTTCCTTTAGCTCGTACTTGACCACTATATTCAGGGGTTCCCAATGTTTCGGTAAGTTTGTCATTTCCATTGAAACTCAAACTACTTTCTTGTGACTGTTGCAACATCTTATCCTAATACACAATGATGTTATAAAATTTAATGTCATATTGGTTAATATAAATAAGTTATTAACGTAAATGAAATATATGTTACATAACTTATACTTACAATCTTCTCCACTACCGGAATGACTACTTTATCATAAGTGTCATCTTTTTCTCTATTACTTTCTTCCATAATACACTTCTATCAATGACTTTAGTAAAGCCGGTTGCTACTAACTTTTAAAATATTGAAATGTAATATAATGAGTCTAGTCAAATTCAACAT